>JAEIFI010000343.1:0-11691 GCA_018901815.1 Zaprionus lachaisei
AGAGCTGTTTTCCTTTTGGATTCGCAAGTCGAGACCCCCAGTGTGTGTGCTTGGCATTATAATCCCTAGCTGCTATAAAATGTTCTCCAAGTAAGTTGAAGAATTTCATAAATTGGTCTTCAGATAAAGTGAAACGAGGTGGGCAGTAAACAGCGGCTAAGGTAAGCTGGTTACCATTATCCAAATGAATTTTTAATGATGTTGCTTGTAGATAGTTTTTGGCAGTCTCAATATGACAGTGGTGCTTGAGACGGCTTCTTATGAAAATCCCGGTCCCGCCGTGGGCCTTACCATCAGGGTGATTGGTTCCGTAGAAAATATATCCTCTTATGTTGAAGTTATATTTGTTTGTGAGGTATGTTTCCGAAAGTAGCATTACGTCGATGTGCTTTTCGAGTAGGAATTGAGCTAGCTCAAGTTTGTGGTGTGAAACGCCGTTGGCGTTCCACGTAGAGATTCTTAGCGAGGCCATGAAGATGATTATTTTGATTGTTGTGATATAAGCAATTGTATCAACATGTTTTGATTACGCATTATATCTTGCATGGTTGTCCGCATAAACGCCATAAACTCCGCCATGCTCTGCTGCAAGGTAAGTATTATTGCTTCGAAATTGTTTTGTTGTTGTTCCATTGGCTTTTTGGCTTGTACCGAATTGAAGTCCACATATTTGGCTTGTGAACATGGCGCATTGGAGGCTGGGGGCTCTAGACCTGATCTTAGAGCGCTTGCATATGACCCCTTTTTTGTAACGAATCCTGTACCAAGTGAGGATCTGGCTGCGGTAGAGAAGAAAACTTCTGGGTTGTTTTTGGAGGATATTTTTGTGATCGGTGCGTTTTGTGAGCGTACAGTGGCTACGCTGGTTAATGCGACTTTTCAGATCTTTGTATACTGGGCAGCCTCTGTAGTTGGCAGTATGATTGCCTCCGCAGTTGCCACACCTTTTTCCGCTTGAGTCTTCTTTGGATGCACTGCTGCTGGCTTTGTCATGGAGCTCGCCACAGACTACGCACACTGGGCGCAGCTTACAGTAAGACTTTGTATGGCCGAATTCTTGGCAGTTCATACATTGTACCAGACTCTTACGTTTGTGAGGTTCTTCTACGGTGATTCTACGATGTAGTAAAAATTTGAGTTTGTAGATTGGATGCACATCGTTTCTTTTCGGCATCTTTGCTTCTGGTGCAAGTTCCACCTTGAAGAGTGGTTGCGGCTGTCTATTTTTGTTTAAGATGTTGAAGACTGATTTTGCGGTAAATCCTTTATCCTGTAGCGCCAGCTTTATTTCGTCTGGTGTTACATCAGGCTCTATGCCCTTTAGTACGACTTGCAGACCCTTGCAGCTTTTTAGTTGTTAAGGCTCTAAAGTTTTGTTCAGACTTGGTCTGAACTTTAGTTTCATGAATGTTGCCCCTAACTAAGGGAATTATGTGGAAATTTGCGTCACCTATGAGCTTTATTACATTGTTTACAAATGTACTAGAGCTTTTCTCACGTACAAATATTGGTGGTGGCTTCGGCTTTGGCTTATTTTTGTCGCTTCCATCAGCTTCAACGGGCTGGTCTTCAATAGTGTCTGCCAAAATGTCAAATCTGTTGGCATTGTTCGGTACTTCGCCTAAAGTTGTGTTGGCGCGTGTGATTTTTGGTTTGTTTACATTTTTTTGGGGGCTTAGCTTTCGTTTTATTTGGATGTAGCGATCCATTCCAGTCTGTATGGCCGGCTTTGCGTTTTCGTTTTCGTTTGGTGCAGTTTGTTTTGCTGTCTGCGCAGCTTTCGTTGTGTTTGTATGTGATGAGTCGGCAGTCGGCATCGGTGTTGTTTTAGTTATTGAGGTTGTCGCGACAATTGAAGAGTTTGTGCTTGCTGTTACAGCTAAGTTCTGTTCTCTTTGCTTGGTGTAAGCAGATTTTGTTGGTAAGGGAGACGAAGAGCAAGATCATTCTTTGACGTTCGCTGTAAGCAGGTGTTCGTTTGGCGGGTTGGGAGTTGCCGATCGCGGGCGGTCGGATTGCGTCGACCCGATAGATAGTAGCGACGGCGAAGGGGAGCAAGAGCGTTCACTGTCGCGTGTTAAGAGAGAAAGATCAGCTGTCGGGTCGGGGGTGATTGACCGCTCGCGGTTCGATTCCGCAGAGACGACTGAAAAGTAAGCGTTTTTGCGTTGCTCATCTTGCTGACGTTGACGCTGCGCGCGAGCTTCGTTTTCACTCATTGTTTTTGGTTAGTTTATTTATATTTATAATTAGTTAATTGTTGATTAGTAACTTATAGATTTGTTAGAAAATCTATATGTGCAGGCATTGCACTGAGCGTCTTTTCGCTTATGATTTTGTGTTAGGTTCACTGTTTCGATTTTTGGAATTGTTTAACTGGAGCACTGTTAAAAAACACGTCCACATGCGATGAGGTGTAGCTACTACTGCACGCATACCGAAGTTCATATCTAGCGTCAGAAACACAGCATTTTAAACTTTTTATTTGCATTGTATGGTAACAAAATTGGTTGACAATGCAGCCGAGTGGTTAGAGTGGCGGACGGCTGTGTGAAAGTGCGTGTGTTCAACTCCCGGTTGAGACGGGTGCGAATTTTCATTTATTAATTATTCATTATTTTATTTTATTTTTTTTATTTATTTTATTCTAATAAAATTCTGGCGGCGATTCCATACCGTTAAAATTTTTATTACGGTATAATATGATAATCCATGGCCTTATACAGTCAGCACCTGACTGTAGCGTTAGTATTTTTCTTTTTGATCCAGTTCGAATAGAATATGTTGATGGACAACAAAATGTATTTAAATAATTTAATAAACAATGCCACTATGAATTACAAAGATTTTTGATTTGAGGGTAATTTGAGGATGTAAACACAGCGGCTGGTTATGGGTGAACGAGTTGTCCACATGGTAGGGTGGGTAAAGAAGGAGGACATCTAAATAGGTCCTCCCAAAAGGGTATAGACTTGTCGTCCGTTTTTCTAGCCTTTTTTTAGCTTGAGCCTTAGATAGGTCTATCTTTGTCTACGATTTTTGTTTATGTGACATTAGAAGTCCCACCCCTTCTCTTGCTCTGGCAAGTCGAACACAATTATAGAATACAGAAAGCAGTATTGTGGCAGCACTTAACGCGTGGTCGTTACATAAAGTAAGAAGAAAGCTAGAAAGCTAATACCTAAACTTAAGGGTCTATATATAATAGAAAAGGTATTGAAAAATGATAAGTTTTTGATTAAAGATGTTAAAGGTTTTCAATTGGCACGTAATCCATATCAAGGTGTCTGGAGTAGTCAAAATAATAAACAGTGGATATGGAGTAAAAAATGAATTTGTACAATAAAGTATTAAAAAATTTTAAAAATTAAACAAATATCCACTAAAGACCATGTACAAGTTGAAAATTTCGACAAGATCAAGGGATCCTAATGTCAGAATGGCCGAATTGTAGTAGGCTAGAGGGTATGTAAATAGTATGCATAAATATTGTATATATAGTAAGTTTGGTATATGAACATTATATATAAACATTGCTTTAGTTGTTATTCGCTTTCGGGTGGTATTCTGTCTGTTTCGCAGATCGGCTCTATAGCAACATGCGAAGATGCTGATCGCAAACGGAGAGAGAGTGAGTCAAAGGCTTACGCCAGAAATGTCGAATGTGAATAAAATTAAAGAGAGAAACTGTGTTGTGCTTTTTGCGAGGGGGATATATATCATACCCCTACAATTAGATCTGAGATATAGTCAAATTTATTTCTCACTTTTTTAGGTGCATTATATAATTGCCTTCCCTTGGAAGTCGTGAGGCGTGATCCCCAGTGCGTGTGTTTGGCGTTGTAGTGTCCTGCAGCTATAAAGCGATCCCCCAGGGTCTTGTAGAAATTCATGAATTGACTTTCAGAGATAGTAAAGCGAGGTGGGCAGTAGACAGCGGCAATGCAAAGGTTACCGTTTCCTGACTGCACTTTTATGGACGTGGCTGGCGAGTAAAATTTGTTGCAAAACTTTGGTGAAAGCGGTGTTTGATGCGTTCTCTGATTAAGAGGCTGGTTCCGCTGTGGGCTTTGCCACTCAGGTGATCTGTGCGGTAGAAGGTATTATGTGGAAGTTTTATCTCCCTGTGAGGTGCGTTTCAATTAGCAACATGGCGTCGATGTGATAAACATTTAGGAACTGCGTTATTTTAAGTTTATGCCGTGAAATACTGTTGGCATTTCACATAGATATACGCAGGGAAGACATTTATTATTTGTACTGTTGTGCTATAAGCAACTGAATCACCAAAACTGGTTCTGAATAAGGGTTTGCATAGTCGTTTTCATAAATTAAATGAGTTCCCGTATTTGTTGACGCGTAGCTGTTGCTCGTCGTTTCAGCTCCTTATAGACCGCACAGCCTCTGCAGTTTACCGTATGGTTTCCTCCACAGTTTCCACATTTTTCTATAGGGGTCTTCTTTCTTACCGGGGTAGTTTACGGAGTTGTGGAAGTTGTGGATTTCATTTGAACTTTGGTTTCGTAGATGTTCCCTTTAATAAGCGGAACAATATGAACATTTTCGTCACGACCAGCGCAACAATTCCTTTCCTTTATTTCCTTTCCTTTATTTAAAAAGGGGGGGGTTTTTTTTTTTTTAAATAGGTCGGGCTTTGATTTTTTTTTATTACACTTCGTTGTTCTCCGCCTCAACTATAATGGAAAAAAAGGTTTCATGGGGAAACCCAAAATTTTTTGTTGTTTTTTGTTTTTTTTGAAAAAATTTTTTTTATTAATTATAAAAAAAAATTTTAATAAATAATAATTTTTTTTTTAAAAAATTTTTTTTAATAAAAAAAAAAAAAAAAAAATAAATTAAAAAAAATAAAAATTAAATTAAAAAAAAAAAAAAAAAAATAAATTTAAAAAAAATAATTTTTTTTACCTTTTTTTTTTTATATTCTATTTACATTCCTTTTTTTTTTTTTTATTTTGCTTTTTATTAAAAAAAAAAAAAAAAAAAAAAACTTATATATGCGCTCCTTGCCCAAGTGACCGGGCTTAAAGACGATGTTGAAAAAGAAAAATTAACAATCGAATGAACACTTTTGAATCTGAAAACTTATCTCGTAACCCGGTAGTTACCCCTCCGGCGCCCTTGGCCCGTGCTCGTAACGAATTTGAACTGAAGGAAGTTTCCACAGCTTCCCGATTGCGTCAAAGAACTTCAAACGTTTGAGGGTCAGCCTGGGATATGTCCGTGGGTCAATCGTGCGCAAGCAATCTTGCACGACTACGAGGTTATCAAAGGGAGACCTTTGTTCCGTGCTATAGTATGCCACCTTAGGCAAAAGATAAGAGGCGAAGCCGAAGAAGCTCTCGACTCTTATGGGGTTTTAGGACGACGACTGGCCAGAAATTAAAAGAGTTCTAGCGCTGCACTACGCGGATAAACGCGATGTGCGAACGTTAGAGTATCAGCTTAGCCAGTTGAACCAAGGGAAACAAACCCTTGGAGGAATATTACTTGGAGGTGAATAAACACCTCTCTCTTATCCTCAACGGATTGAAAGCCATGGGACACCCAATGGAAGTAGTCAGAGCCTTGTCCGAGCACTCTAGGGAACAGGCCCTTGACGTCTTCATTCGAGGAGTCGGTAACGACGCCTCTAGACTATTGGTCATGCGTAGACCAAAAGATTTGCAGGAAGCTTACTTCTTCTGTAAGGAACTGCAGGCAGTTGCTCCGAGAGGAGGCTCATTCGCCCAGCCTTCCCCACCGGCGAATTTTGCTCCGAATACCCGGTTTTATCGACCGCCGAGCGGCCCTCGCTTTACTTCTTCCTATCAGGGAAATGGTAGACCTTCGTTAGGTTCAGGATATGGAGGCTCACAAAACAGTAATCGCTTCCAAGGCCCAAGACCGGCCATTAAAATGGAGTCGAACCGGTCGGGTCAGTCCCACCGTTCCGATTACAGGATCCCCCAGAGCGAGGGTTCTGGGATAAAAAGAACATCGTCCGAATATCAGAATCCGTTCCAAAGGGCAACAAAGCTTTATCACATGGGCCCGTGCCTGACCCTTCGGCAATCCTTGCCGAACATGGCGAGGCTCTCTCAATTGACTCGTACTATAATCAGCTCGGTGCCGAAAACGTCGGCATGCCTCCTCAGGATATCATGGAGGAAAGGGACGGCCCTGAAATAGGAGCTGAGGGCCCAAAATTTTATGACCGAGGCCTCTCAAGCGTCCCTTACTTAGAATACAAGGGGAAAGATAGGGCTAAATTACAATTCCTGATCGATACCGGCGCTAACAAAAACTTCATCAGCCCCAAAATCGCCGCCGGATCGACTGTCCTCCCTATCCCCTTTTTGCGTTCAATCGGCTACGGGTTCTGTTAGAATAACACGCCGCGTAGTCGGAAAGTTTTTCGAAAAATTTGGAAACGACTCGACCCTTCCATTTTTTGTTCTCCCCGGATTAAATACCTTTGATGGTATTATAGGGGACGACACGCTTAAAGACTTAAAAGCCTTAGTAGACAGAAAGAACAATTGTCTAGTTATATCCCCTGGGATAAAGATCCCCCTTCTTGCCAAAAGGTCCCTTAACGTCAACACTTTACTGGACTCGACGCATCCAGATGAAGCAAGACTAACCTTGAAGGCTTTAATCGATGAGTACTGCACCTTTTCGATCCTTTGTCGCCAGGCGAGGCCATCGACACTAGTGTAAAGGCAGAAATATGAACAAACACTTCAGACCCAATTTATACGAAAAGTTATCCGTACCCAGCTAACATGAGGTCTGAAGTGGATAGACAAATCGGAGAACTCCTGAGTGAGGGTATCATACGTCCGTCCAAAAGTCCGTATAACTCGCCGGTGTGGATAGTGCCGAAAAAGGCGAAACCGGATGGTGAAAAACAATGGCGATTGGTCATTGATTTCAAACGCCTAAACGCGGTCACAATTTCGGACACTTATCCGATCCCGGACATAAATTCCACATTGGCTAGTCTTGGCAGAGCCAGATACTTCACTACACTAGATCTTACTTCGGGGTTTCATCAAATACACATGAAACCATCCGATACCGCGATAACGGCATTCTCCACCCTGAACCGGGAAATATGAGTTCCTCCGTCTTCCCTTTGGCTTGACAAACGCCCCGGCTATCTTCCAACGTATGATCGATGATGTTCTTCGGGAATACATTGGGAAAATTTTTTACGTATACATTGACGATATTATCGTCTTTAGTAACGATTATGATAGTCACTGGAAGAACCTTCGCTTGGTCTTTGAAAGCCTTAAAAAGGCCCGACTTCAAGTTAATCTGTCTAAGACTCAATTCTTGTCGACCCAGGTTGAGTTCCTTGGTTATATCGTCAGTCATGTATCAGAGCGGACAAAAAGAAGGTAGAGGCTATAACCAAAATTAAACCTCCTAAGAATGCCAAGGAACTGAAGAGTTTCCTCGGCATGCCATCTTATTATAGGAAGTTTATTCGCGATTATGCTAAGGTCGCCAAACCCTTGACTAACTTGACTCGCGGAGAATCCGCTCGAGTTAAAGCAAATCAATCTAAAAAGGTCCCGGTCGAGCTTGATGACGCGGCTTAGCAAGCTTTCGATGGCCTCAAAACGATTCTGTCTTCTTCAGAAGTGCTCGCCTTCCCAGACTTCGGCAAGCCATTCCATTTAACCACAGATGCGTCTAACTATGCTCTTGGGGCTGTATTGTCCCAGGACATCATGAGGGAAAAGATCGCCCCATAGCTTATATCTCACGCACCCTGTCGAAAACTTAGGGAAAACTATGCCACTATAGAAAAAGAGATGCTTGCTATAGTCTGGGCATTGGACAACCTCAGGTGCTACTTGTATGGCGCTGCATCGGTTAAGGTTTATACAGACCATCAACCTTTGACCTTTGCGCTAGGGAGCAGAAATTTCAATGCTAAACTCAAACGTTGGAAGGCTAGAATAGAAGAGTATAATTGCGTACTCATCTACAAGCCCGGTAAATCTAACGTCGTCGCTGACGCCTTTGTCCCGTATAGTCCCGATAAACTACTACTTTGATTGGTGCCGTTCGGACACAGCGTCGGCTACTGAAGGCGGTTCCACAGTGCATAGTGCAGATGAAGACTCATCTCATTTGCTACCTCACGTAGAAGTACCCATCAACGTTTATCGTAACCAACTTGTCTTTGACCCCGAGCGTTGCGAATACCTGTGCGAACAACCCCACAGGGGCTTCGAACGTCATCTTATTCCCGTCGGTACTGGTCTTTTGTCCGAGTTAGTTGTTACTCTGGGAAAGTACCTTAAACCTTCAGTGATCAACGGGGTTAAAATCCCTGAAACCTACTTGGCCATCGTTCCAACGCCTTTGCTTAGACAATTTTGCTGCTTTCAAAATTCGTATAACGCAAAGGCTGATGGTAGATTTGTCGGATCCCGAGATAGCGAAGCCATTGAGCGAGAATATCGCAGAGCTCATAAGGGTGCTAAGGAGGTCCGCCTGCAGCTTTTGGAGAAATATTATTTCCCCCAGATGGCTAGTACCATCCGCAGGCAACTCTCGTCATGCGAGTGTTGTAAACTCTTCAAGCACGAGAGGCACCCCAATAGACCATTTCTCCAACCGACACCTATCCCAAAATATCCGTGTGAAATTCTTCACATTGACATTTTCACTTTGGCGAAAAAAATTTACCTGAGCTGTATTGACAAGTTCACCAAATTTGCCAAGCTTTTCCCTCTCGAAATCGAAATCTTCTATTCATCTCCGGGAGAAACTAGTTAAAGTACTTCACTACTTCACCGTCCCAAGGGTACTGGTCTCAGACAATGAGAGCGGCCTTCTGTGCCCAACGGTCCTAAATTACTTGCGTACGTTGGGTATCGGTCTCTACAATACACCGACCCAGAAAAGCGAAGTCAATGGTCAAATCGAGAGGTTCCATTCCACCTTCCTCGAGATTTACTGGTGTTTGAAGAGCGAACACCCTGACTTCAAATTAAATGAACTGGTCGCCATTGCAGTGGATAGGTACAATAATTCTATCCACTCAGTGACTAATAATAAGCCAGCGGACTTATTTTTTGACCGCTCGGCTAGAATCAACTACCAGGGGCTTAACTAACTTCAGAACTAAGGTTCTCGAAGATGTTAGGGGTTTGATAGAATAGCGATAGGAGCTCGCGAACGCGGCTCATAATAAAACAAGGTCGGATCCTTTATCGTATAACGAAGGCCATAAAATCTTCGTTTCCAATAAGCAAATCAAAACGAAAGAGAAGCAGCGTTTTAAAGCTGAGGAAATTGACGAGGATAGAAGGGTAACAGTAAAAACCAAGACAGGCAAAATTTTACATAAGTCAGACTTACGTAACTAAAATGGCACCAGATCGTTGTGTACGTTTCACGCGCTTCCACTACATGATACACTCTTTTACACTCTTACACACTTATAAACTCTTTGAAAACACTTTACCACAATTGATACCCTTTACCATAATTTACACGCACGAATAATTCGTGCTCTTCTATGAAACGAAACATGAGCGCCTTTTTAACACCTAATTACTAAATCCCTTACCTCTAAGTTAATTTAAGCAACACCGTAAAAAGTAATATTACTCATAAAGTAACTCTTCCAACCAATATTGCAAGTATCATTGTCGCCCATATGGTGGGAGCTGCGGACATCTTTAAATACGAGGCTCCCCTCGTCCCGCTACAAGAGGGCACCGTCTGGCGTGTCAATGGACAGTTTAAACTGGCACATGTCATCGACTTGAGAAGGCTCGAGTCGCTGGTCCAGGAGGCTCGGCGCGAGGCGGTGCAACTGACGGATCCCAGGGTTGCTGCGTTGGCGACACACTACCTGGAGGAATCGCAGGAGGGCTTGTCTAGACTGACGGGTACTCAGCGCGGACGTCGATCACTGGACTGCATTGGGTCCGCGTAGAAGTGGATTGCGGGTTCACCGGATTCGGACTGGACGCCATTCTTCACGCCCAGGAAAATATCGTGAAATCAGCCGACCTGCAAGTACGGATAAACGCTGGACTGTTCGATGCCTCACATGACTCCCTGAGGCAGCTGAACGAAGTTGCCGCTAGGGTCAACGCCATCGACGGGGATGTTCACACGGCAACGACCTTATTGCATAAGGCCTTAATCATCAATAGTCAGGTCGGCGAGCTGGTACAGGCGTGCCAGCTAGCCAAGTCGGGGATCGTCAACTCTCGCCTGTTGGACCACGAAGAGGTGCAGGCTATTCTGACTGAGGTTGAGGAATTTGCCTTACCAGAATGCCGTGGAGGCACTAAAGTTTTCACGCCCGTCGGTACTAACTAATGGAACAACGTTACTGTATATCTTGGCCACGCCCAAGGTCGCCCCCAAGGAATACCGCTTGCTTCTTCTCCTCCCTGCCACGCTAGAGGGAAAACAAGTTATGCTGAGTCATGACAAAGTCGCCGTTAGCACCGAGGAAACCTACGCCGTGGTGAACGATTGCCTCTCCATAGGCAACACGACTGTTTGCCCGGAAAAAAGTCTCCTGAAGATGGACGAAAACGGCTGCGTCCCCAAGCTGCTGAAGGGCGGTCAGGCTAGATGCGAATTCTTCAGGAATAACGAGGCTCGCGTAGAACTGGTCGAGGACGGTACGATGTTCCTGTCTAACTTCAACGGGACACTGGAGGCCGGACCCAACACCCACAACTTAGATGGGACCTACATAGTACAGTTCGTTAAACGAGACGATTAATGTGAGCTGGAAGAACCTATACGAGTTACTCATAGAGTCATTTCATGGTCATTCCTGCGATACTGACTACGGTCACCGCCACCGGGTACGCGCCTTCACTTCACTACGTCAACGACTTCAACATGGAAAACCTGAGGAGACTCTCTGGGATGTCCGAGAAGGTTTCTTTTTCCTTCCTTCGGGAGGCATTGGTCGTCCTGATAGTCGGGGCGCTTCTCTACATCATATGGAGCAAGCTGACATCAACCAAGGGTATTCCTGTCGTGGCGAACTGTACCTGACCCGGAGACATTAGGCGCTGGCAGGGCACCCAAAGCCTAATAATCTGCGGGACGCAGATCTTGAAGGGGGAGGAGTTATGAACCCTCTCTGAGTATCTTCCCTCTTTGCCTACCCCGCCGCTTTTATATACGCTTCTCCCGTTAGGCCACTCTACACCACGCAATGGTCATTCACATACCTCTAAAAACGCTGACTTCGCCCCCCCGCCTTGCCCACTAATTCAACGACGCATTCAACGGCCGCGCCGGCCACTATGTGCTGCGTCCACAAGCGACACTTTGTTGCCGATCGCGCCCGCCGCAAAACTGCTGCGCCTGCAAATGACACTTTGTTGTTATGAGCAGCGTAGCCGCCGGATGTTGGGTAAGCGACCGCCGACACAGCATAGCTCATATTTCGGCCGCTGGCCCAGCAGCTATGCGGGGTCGCCCCTCGTCCGCGCGTTGCCTGTCGACGCTGCATTCCACACTGGAGCCGGAGCTCTGGTGAGACCCGGCGTCGACAACAGAAGTCAGTCTTGGACTAGAACCTGAACACTACAAGAAACTGCAAATCAGCCGCGAGCGATCTTACCATCTAACAACTCAATTGTACAATTCTCTAAATCTAAATTGAATTTATTAAATCTTATAACG
>JAEIFI010000349.1:0-23192 GCA_018901815.1 Zaprionus lachaisei
TCACTCCTTGGCTTATCGGCAAAGCTGCATTGTCAACCAATTTTGTTACCATACAATGCAAATAAAAAGTTTAAAATGATGTGTGTCTAGATTTGAACTTCGGTATGCTTGCGTAAATTAGGTCTGCTTAAGTATAAATGTATGTTCAAAGTGAGTTTAATTCGTATCATATCTCACTTATTAATAGTCCGATTTAAATGAAATTTTCACATAACGCCCGTGGCAAAGTATTTGTCATGTAAGATATACAACTTTGGTTGTTGAGCTAATATTGTAGTTTTTAAATAGTTATTACTGATTTACGGAGGCGGGAAGGGGCGTGTCCAAATTTTAAAAAAACTTTGAGACACTGCAATTTATACGTATGTTGTCGCAAAATTTGATGACTCTAGCTCTTATACTTTCTGAGATCCAGGTGTTCATACAGACAGACAGACGGACAGACGGTCAGACGGACAGACGGACAGACAGACATGGCTCAATCGACTCGGCTACTGATACTGATTCAGAATATATATAGTTTATGGGGTCGGAGATGCCTCCTTCTGCCTGTTACGCACAATTCCGTTCCGACAAACACAATAGTCCATGAATTTTTTTAAAATCCATGGCCTAAAAACGAATCACTTAAATGCTCTATCAACGTGCTTTTTGCACATCTCTCTGCCTTTATCCAACTATCAGTAATTTCCTCAGGAACTTCCTCATCAACTACTTTTAAAACATCTAGTTCAGCAAGAAGTGCTCTGATTCTAAATTTCCAAACAGAATATTTTTCACCGTCAAACGGTTTTATGTTGCGCTTCACTTTTTCCATGTGCTTTTTTTTTTTTTTTTTTTTAAACAAGAATTCACAGACACTTCTAGTTAAGATGAAATTATATTAATTATTTAACTCAACGTGACCTGGGCCCATAACCTATTGGGATTCTCCGTTAAATAATTAAATAATTAGACCAGATTAGTTTTGTAGTGATATATTGATATGTTAACTTTTTATTTAAGCACCAGCAACCAGCCACTCTCGTAAGTGTCAAAATCAAAAGAGGAGGAATACACCGCGTGTTTCACTTTAGGTGTGACCGAATAACTTAAGAACTATAATGCCATTTTTGGTATTTTATTAAATACTAATTTGGGGATATTTTAGCTTTATTTTTCAACAGCCAGTATTGGGTTTTTATCGATGACAGTGAAAAACATCAACATAAAATCTGTGTATTCGGTATAATTTCCAGTAAAGGTTGGTAGCTTCAGGTCAGGCACATTGGGTAGTCGAAATAGAGAACCAGAAGGCAACTCAGTTCCGGGATCTTGACGCATAGTTGAACAAGAAATCTCTGCCACTTTGCGTCTACTGAGTTCCGTTTGTACAATATACCGCATTTCAAAGACAATGTCCTTGAACTGGTCACGCAACTCACTGCCCATTTCATCGAGGTCCAGGGAATCATGAGTCAAGGTGAACGAAGCCTCTGTTTGGTTTATTAAATCCAGCTTTAAATGCAGACTATCATCATTAAGGGAAGTGGCCGATTCGGTGGTTAAACCTGCAGAAATTTTTTTAGCGTCGTCAAATATGGACTTTGCTTTGCGCTTTAAAAATTTTATTCTGTCAGCTGGCAGACTGACTGTGTCGTTGTTTGGCATTTTTATATTGTTGATTACACAGCCCCACAAAAAAAAAGTTTCATGATCTGGGTATGCGGCATATGCAGTTATATGTATGTATTTTCGGTCGCTGAATCTGAATCCGATGTCAGAATTTCGCCATCACGTCTGGACTTCGACATAAGCTCACAAAAATTAAAAACCTTAGAATAGCCCCAAAAAGATATAGAATCTTGATCTGGGCATACGATATATGCATTAAAATGTATTTTGATCCTCTTAGCCAGAATCCAAAGTCAAAATTTACATTGCACGTCTAAGTTTCGAGTTAACCTCAAAAAACTCGAAAAATTATTGAAGCCCCAAAAATTAATGGGGGGTCATGATCGGGTCATGCGATATATGTTTCTATATGTTTTTTGACCTTCCGAATCCGAAAACAAAACCAGCCTATCACGTCAGAATTTTCACCTAACCTAAAAAATTTTTTAAAAACTTGCAACATTTTGCATTTTTTTTTAATATTGGATTAGAGTGTATTCAAATTTAATATAAAAAAATACTAACGCTACAGTCAGGTGCTGACTGTATAAGGCCATGGATTATCATATTATACCGTAATAAAAATTTTAACGGTATGGAATCGCCGCCCGAATATTATTAGAATAAAATAAATAGAAAAAATAAAATAAAATAATAAATAATTAATAAATAAAAATTC
The DNA here is from genome assembly GCA_018901815.1 of Zaprionus lachaisei. NCBI lineage: Eukaryota > Metazoa > Arthropoda > Insecta > Diptera > Drosophilidae > Zaprionus > Zaprionus lachaisei. The sequence goes on from JAEIFI010000349.1 coordinate 2,333, forward strand.
GCACCCGCCTCAACCGGGAGTTGAACCCGCGCACTCTCTCACAGCCGTCCGCCACTCTAACCACTCGGCCATTGCCTCACTCCTTGGCCTATCGGCAAAGCTGCATTGTCAACCAATTTTGTTACCATACAATGCAAATAAAAAGTTTAAAATGATGTGTGTCTAGATTTGAACTTCGGTATGCTTGCGTAAATTAGGTCTGCTTAAGTATAAATGTATGTTCAAAGTGAGTTTAATTCGTATCATATCTCACTTATTAATAGTCCGATTTAAATGAAATTTTCACATAACGCCCGTGGCAAAGTATTTGTCATGTAAGATATACAACTTTGGTTGTTGAGCTAATATTGTAGTTTTTAAATAGTTATTACTGATTTACGGAGGCGGGAAGGGGCGTGTCCAAATTTTAAAAAAACTTTGAGACACTGCAATATATACGTATGTTGTCGCAAAATTTGATGACTCTAGCTCTTATACTTTCTGAGATCCAGGTGTTCATACAGACAGACAGACGGACAGACGGACAGACAGACATGGCTCAATCGACTCGGCTACTGATACTGATTCAGAATATATATAGTTTATGGGGTCGGAGATGCCTCCTTCTGCCTGTTACGCACAATTCCGTTCCGACAAACACAATAGTCCATGAATTTTTTTAAAATCCATGGCCTAAAAAGCTTTTCTGTTGATATACCCCCTTTTGAGCATTGTTTTATCAGTATACGCAATAGATTCATACGAGAAATGATTTTTTGCTTAAAAACTGTATTTTAACTAATAAAAACCATAAATCAAATACGTGCGCCTACATATTTCCATAAATGCCGTAATAAAAAATCAAAAAAATTCAAAATTTTGGAAGTTTTTCAAAAATTGTTTAGGTTAGGTTGAAATTCAGACGTGATTGTATGGTTTTGACATTGGATTCGGATTTGAAAGGTCTAAAAACATATATTACATGACCCGATCATGACCCCCCATTATTTTTTGGGGCTTCACAAATTTTTTGAGTTTTTTGAGGTTAAGTCGAAACTCAGATGTGCTACGTAAATTTTGACTTCGAATTCGGATTAAGAAGGAGAATATACATGTTTAAACATATATCGCATGCTCAGATCAGGATTCTATATCTTTTGGGGGGATATTCTAAGGTTTTTCAGTTTCGTGAGGTTATGTCGAAGTCCAGACGTGATGGCAAAATTCTGACGGATTCAGATTCAGCGACCCGAAATACATATAACTGCATATGCCGCTTACCCAGATCATGAAACTTTTTTTTTTGTGGGGCTGTGTTATTTTTAATATTTTGGCACAACAAAAAAAAATATAAAAAGTCAAAGAAAACTCAGACTTGTTAACACTTTTCCAAGCACTGAATTTTGAACCGGGCAGTGTAAAAAGCACGCACAATGGTGTACAGTTTTACAAGCACTGTATTTGCGCCGGCAACGAAACTGCGCACACAATAGCAATGATGTGTGTGTGTTTATGCACAAAGTCAATTCTTTTTGCACAGCCACAACGAAGAAACCGAAAAACGGTGGCGAGCGAGACGGGTTAAACTGCCGCTACGCGTTAATGCTTATGTGTGTAAGCAAAGAAACCGTAAATAAAACGATAGCAAGCGAGACGGGTGCAACTGCCGCTACGCGAGAATGCTTGCGGTATATGAAAAGTAGCGGGGGCGAAAAGGTACAGCCACTTATGTACACACAAAAGTGCACCGAAATTAATTTAACTGTTTTTGAGTTCACGATAAAGAAATGTTACCGAAAATCACGTCGGGGTCACCAAATGTTTAGGCAGTGAGCGTTTTCACTGACTTGGAGAAGTGCTGTATCAACTAATAAAAATACTAACGCTACAGTCAGGTGCTGACTGTATAAGCCCATGGATTATCATATTATACGGAATAAAAATTTTAACGGTATGGAATCGGCGCCCGAATATTATTAGAATAAAATAAATAAAAAAAATAAAATAAAATAATAAATAATTAATAAATGAGAATTCGCACCCGCCTCAACCGGGGGAGTTGAACACACGCACTCTCCCACAGCCGTCCGCCACTCTAACCACTAGGCCATTGTCTCACTCCTCGGACTATCGGCAAAGCTGCATTGTCAACCAATTTTGTTACCATACAATGCAAATAAAAAGTTTAAAATGCTGTGTGTCTGACACTAGATTTGAACTTCGGTATGCTTGCGTAAATTAGGTCTGCTTAAGTATACATATATGGTATGTTCAAAGTGAGTTTAATTCGTATCATATCTCACATTTAGTCTGATTTCAATGAAATTTTCACATAACGCCCGCGTCAAAGTATTTGTCATGTAAGATAACAAATATCTTTGGTTGTTGAGCTAATATTATAGTTTTTTTTAAATAGTTATTACTGAAACTTTGAGACACTGCAATATATACGTATGTTGTCGCAAAATTTGACGACTCTATCTCTTATACTTTCTGAGATCCAGGTGTTAATACAGACAGACAGACGGACAGACAGACATGGCTCAATCGACTCGGCTTAAAAACGATCAAGTCAATAATTTAGCTTATGTTTTCTTCAATATATTTTGCCATATATTAATTTACAAAAAAACGGCGGCAGTGCCCGCACCAAACCGATTGAATTTGTAACTTTGCTTGACTTTGCTATGCAGAAGGCAAATGAGCAAGATTCACCAAATAAAGATTTAACAGCTGTGCTCGCTCTCTATTGAGAGAAAGAGGAACATAGCACAAAGGGGAATGCAAAATCTATTGCTGCACAGAGCAATGTACAAGAGTGATAAACTAAAATAAATCAAATTTCTGATGAGCTGCTGCTAGCTGCGGGCTGCATAACCAAACAATATATATTATAAATTATTTTATTATTTGTATATTTTTTGTATTTATATACATATATATTTGCAAATTTCGAAGATGCCAGGCATAATAGAAGCACTGTTCAAAGTAGATCTCAGAAACGTAAACTTAGAAACCAGTTAAATAGGGAAAATTTAGAATATGTTGAAAATGAGCTAGAATCACAAGGAGAACGAAGACTACAAATGGAAAGAACTGAGACTGATAGGGTAATGGACAGACAGCGTAATCGAATTCGTAGGGCAGATCCTGTTTATAGGGAAAACGAACGAGGACAGGACAATGTTCGACGCTCTTCTCGTTGAACGAACTCGGCAATTAGAGTACAAGAACAAGTTTAGAACACTTCGCGTCGATCGAGGCGCAGACAAGACCCTGTGCACAGAGCAAACGAACGAGAACAGTTTAATGCACGACGCTTTTCTCGTCGAAGAAACTCTGCGTTTAGAGAGGAAGAGCAAATTTCAAATACTTCGCGTCGATCTCGGCGCCGACAGGACCCTGTTTATAGGGAAAATGAACGGCAGCAATTCAATGCTCGACGCTCTTCTCGTCGAAGAAACTCGGCGCTTAGAGAGGAAGAGCAAATTGAAAATACTTCGCGTCGATCTCGGCGCCGACAGGACCCTGTTTATAGGGCAAATGAACGGGAGCAATTCAATGCACGACGCTCTTCTCGTCGAAGAAACTCGACGTTTAGAGAAGAGCAAATTGGAAATACTTTGCGTCGATCTAGATGCCGACAAGACCCTATCTATAGGGCAAACGAACGTACACAGGACAATATTAGGCGCGGTAGTCAACGCGAAGATATAGAGTCCAGATTTTTAGAGAGGGCAAGAGATAGGAGACGACGATCTCAGGTTAGGGATAGTCCTGTTCGCAGGGTTATAGAACAGGCTAGAAATTCAATTGCAAGGCAAAGTGCTAGAATTAGAACAAGACAGGCGGCTTTTGACGAAAATAGGAGTTTGTCCCTACGAGTTAGCGGATATAGGAGCAATAGCAGGAACAGAATAGTAGAAAATAGGAGGAATTTTATTTCCATCTCACAACAACAAGTTCAGCTTTTGCAAAACTTGCAGCCGCAGCATTAAATTAGGGAAAAAACCAAAGGCTTCCATAACAAATGGCTTAGATTTTCCAGAGCTCCCGGAATGCTTAAAAGGCTTAACGCCTTTAGAAGAAAGGCTGATTTCTCCCCCGCCTTCCTTTTATGATCATTAAGTCTCTTGGGTATGGACGTTTAAGTGCCATTAAAGGAGCTGTGATCAACGTGCCCATTCCAGTTGCAAATGTTGTAACTTCCCTTCCAAGGGCATTTAATGAAGCCGAAGTAGTACAGATTCATCTCAAGCGTAGGATGGAGTATAACCATGATTTCATAGCTGAAACCATTAGGCCCTCAAAAATTGCTGATGCAATTCGTTATTTAGTCAACAGTGTAACAAGATGGCAGCACCATCGTTAGAATAAAGTGGCAACCCTGTTAGTATATAAGTCAGTCAATAAGAAGACAGATAATAAAGAAGACGCTTAAGAGGAGGGCATAAAGGAAGTGCCTAGTGTTTAAAAGGAACTATAAATATTGCTTCTCACGTTGAAAGCAATCAAGATCAGTTCTAAAACTAAAAAAAGCGGAAAAGCTGCAAAAAAGGGGATTAATTTTTGAACAACGTTCGTGTGCATACATGTGTTTGCACATTCACGACATACACACATGCATGCAAGATTAAACGAAAAAAAAAGTGTTGGAAAGTTCACTTATATTAATACTTACATAAAAAAAAAATACTAACGCTACAGTCAGGTGCTGACTGTATAAGGCCATGGATTATCATATTATACCGTAATAAAAATTTTAACGGTATGGAATCGCCGCCCGAATATTATTAGAATAAAATAAATAAAAAAAATAAAATAAAATAATAAACAATTCATAAATGAAAATTCGCACCCGCCTCAACCGGGAGTTGAAACACACGCACTCTCTCACAGCCGTCCGCCACTCTAACCACTCGGCCATTGCCACACTCTTTGGCCCATCGGCAAAGCTGCATTGTCAACCAATTTTGTTACCATACAATTTAATTAGTTTATAGTCAGACTAAGGTCAGTCGACTGTAATGCAAATAATGCAAATGCAAATAAAAAGTTTAAAATGCTGTGTGTCTGACGCGGTATGGAATCGCCTCCCGAATATTATTAGAATAAAATAAATAAAATAAAATAATAAGTAATTAATAAATGAAAATTCGCACCCGCCTCAACCGGGAGTCGAACACACGCACTCTCTCACGGCCGTCCGCCTCTCTAACCACTCGGCCATTGCCTCACTCCTTGGCCCATCGGCAAAGCTGCATTGTCAACCAATTTTGTTACCATACAATGCAAATAAAAAGTTTAAAATGATGTGTGTCTAGATTTGAACTTCGGTATGCTTGCGTAAATTAGGTCTGCTTAAGTATAAATGTATGTTCAAAGTGAGTTTAATTCGTATCATATCTCACTTATTAAATGAAATTTTCACATAACGCCCGTGGCAAAGTTTTTGTCATGTAAGATATACAACTTTGGTTGTTGAGCTAATATTGTAGTTTTTAAATAGTTATTACTGATTTACGGAGGCGGGAAGGGGCGTGTCCAAATTTTAAAAAAACTTTGAGACACTGCAATTGGTTTACAAAAGAGCTGTCTCGCTTAAAAAACTTAAAGAGTAGCTTATTCAAGAAATATAAGCAAAGAAATGCACCGCTTGTCTTCACCCGCTACCTATCTGCTCGGGCAAATTTTACCGTGCTTAACGCGAAATGTTATAAAAACTATTTGACCAGATGTAGGTTTCAGTTTTTTCAGAATCCTAAAAAGTTTTATAGTTTTGTTAACATGAAGCGTAGGTCAGCGGTCTTTCCTTCTAAACTTTCGTTTGATAACGCTGAGGCGGACACAGATCAGGCCATGGCCGATATGTTTGCTAAGTTTTTTCAAACAACTTATTCTTCTTTTACGCCAAGCATTCATTCTTATCCATATAGTGTACCCAGTTCAAATGGTATCTTCACACCGTTACTGAACGAAAGTTCACTTTTTAAGGATCTTAGCTTAGTTAAACCAGTCTTTTCACCAGGTCCCGATGGTATCCCCGCCTGTGTACTTAGATATTGCGCCAATTCCTTATGTAAGCCATTGCTCAAATTATTTTCGCTGTCCTTAGACACCGCCTCCTTTCCTTCCATATGGAAGGAATCATTTATTATACCTTTATTCAAAAAGGGCAGTAAGTCTGATGCAAGTAATTATAGAGGTATCTCTAAATTATCGGCTATACCTAAATTCTTCGAGAATGTTATAACTCCTCACTTGCAACATTTTAGCAGATCCGTTATATCCCCTTTTCAACACGGATTCGTAAAACGTCGTTCTACCACGACAAATTTGCTTGAGCGGACATCCTTTGTGGTAAAAGGATTTCAGAAAAATCTTCAAACCGATGTCATATATACTGATTTCAGTAAGGCATTTGACTCAGTCAACCATTCTCTTCTTGCACATAAACTGAATCTTCTCGGTTTCTCACCAAAACTTCTTAGTTGGATTGTGAGCTATTTGGATGACAGAACCCAACGAGTCCTCTTTAAGAATAATCTTTCTTACCCCGTTCATGCCACATCTGGTGTTCCTCAGGGAAGCCATTTAGGTCCCCTGCTTTTTACACTTTTCATCAATGACCTTCCAACGGTCATACTTAATTCCCGTACTCTCATGTATGCTGATGATGTCAAGCTCTGTTTTCAATTTAGAGACGACTCCTGTCATTTACGCCTTCAATCTGACTTAAATTGTTTCTATTCTTGGTGTCGTGCAAATCTCCTTAATCTGAACAGCTCCAAATGCAAGCTGATGACATTCTCACGAGCCTGTCCAAAGTACGTATCTTACTCTCTTTGTGGTTGTACATTGGAAAGAATTGCCCTGGTTGATGATCTAGGTGTCCGTTTGGACCGCAAACTCAAATTTTGCGAACATATATCATCAATGGTTAATAAAGCTATGGGTGTGCGCGGCTTTATTAAGAGATGGTCTAAGGAGTTTGACGATCCTTACCTAACTACGACTCTTTTCACCTCGCTTGTTCGTCCAATTCTAGAGTACGGATCATGTGTCTGGAGTCCTCAGTACACAGTTCACAAGGATCGCATTGAATCCGTACAGAAAAACTTTTTAATTTTTGCCTTGCGAGGCCTTAACTGGGACGTAAATTCAAGACTTCCTTCCTATCCTAGTAGACTTTTGTTACTAAATCCGCCTTCCCTAGCCAATCGTAGAACTATGCTTGGTGTTGTATTTATTTATAACCTTATACAAGGGGACATAGATAGTAACGACTTGCTTAGTCGACTACACTTCTCTGTCCCTGGTAGAATCACCCGTAATTATCTTCCTCTAAAACTTTCCAATTGTAGTTCGAATTATGCCCTGCATGAGCCTTTCAGGGTACTATGTTCGGACTATAATAAACTATATTACATTATCGCTAACAACAACAATAATTCTGTATCTTGCTTAAAAGTACAAATCCTTACCCACCTTTCTAGTAACTAGTTTAATATATACTTATCTTCTTTCTAGTAACAGTAGTACTTTTTAACTAACTGCATGTTTGAACATTCTAATCGCTATTTTGATTAGGTTTTGCTTACTAACACTAACTCTCCTGATCTGATTGGGTTTTTCTGGGTTTTCCCCAATCCTCTGCAACAAATGTTGGATCGGCTCTTTCATTTTTTTATCCCAATGTAAACTCAATTCAATTAATTTCTTTTTCTTTCTTTTCTCACAGTTAAGATTTTACTTTTAACTTAAAATTATTAATTATAACTATTAATTGTATTTTTTCTTTACTTTTAAACAGTCGACTGACCTTAGTCCGACTATAAACTAATTAAATAAATAAAAAAAATTTGTCTAGATCCTAAGGCATTAACTAGAACATTAAAAAGAGAACATTTTCTTATACCAAAGTCAGAAGATTTACTAAGTAGACTTTCAGGAATGAGTGTTTTCACAGTTCTTGACCTTAGGAATGGGTTCTGGCAAATGGAATTGGATGAAGAAAGCTCCAAACTGACTACTTTTATGACCCCTTTCGGCAGGTTTAAATGGAATAGAGTCCCATTTGGAATAAACTCAGCTCCTCAAATGTTTCAAAGGCGGATGGTTCAAATGTTTGGGGATATTCAAGGAGTAGATATTTATTTTGATTACTTAGCAATTTACGGAAGAACGCTTGAAGATCATGATAGAGCATTAAAACTGGTGTTGGGACGAGCAATGGACAATAATATTACATTTAATCCTGAAAAAATTCAGTATCGTAAAAATCAAGTGAAATTCATGGGACACGAAATTTCAAAAAATTCGGTCAAGTCTGATCAATCATATATTAACTCAATTTTAAAAATACTAACGCTACAGTCAGGTGCTGACTGTATAAGGCCATGGATTATCATATTATACCGTAATAAAAATCTTAACGGTATGGAATCGCCGCCCGAATATTATTAGAATAAAATAAATAAAAAAAATAAAATAATATAATAAATAATTAATAAATGAAAATTCGCACCCGCCTCAACCGGGAGTTGAACACACGCACTCTCTCACAGCCGTCTGCCACTCTAACCACTCGGCCATTGCCTCACTACATGACCCATCGGCAAAGCTGCATTGTCAACCAATTTTGTTACCATACAATGCAAATAAAAAGTTTAAAATGCTGTGTGTCTGACGCGGTATGGAATCGCCGCCCGAATATTATTAGAATAAAATAAATAAAATAAAATAATAAGTAATTAATAAATGAAAATTCGCACCCGCCTCAACCGGGAGTCGAACACACGCACTCTCTCACGGCCGTCCGCCTCTCTAACCACTCGGCCATTGCCTCACTCCTTGGCCCATCGACAAAGCTGCATTGTCAACCAATTTTGTTACCATACAATGCAAATAAAAAGTTTAAAATGATGTGTGTCTAGATTTGAACTTCGGTATGCTTGCGTAAATTAGGTCTGCTTAAGTATAAATGTATGTTCAAAGTGAGTTTAATTCGTATCATATCTCACTTATTAATAGTCCGATTTAAATGAAATTTTCACATAACGCCCGTGGCAAAGTATTTGTCATGTAAGATATACAACTTTGGTTGTTGAGCTAATATTGTAGTTTTTAAATAGTTATTACTGATTTACGGAGGCGGGGAAGGGGCGTGTCCAAATTTTAAAAAAACTTTGAGACACTGCAATATATACGTATGTTGTCGCAAAATTTGATGACTCTAGCTCTTATACTTTCTGAGATCCAGGTGTTCATACAGACAGACAGACGGACAGACGGACAGACAGACATGGCTCAATCGACTCGGCTACTGATACTGATTCAGAATATATATAGTTTATGGGGTCGGAGATGCCTCCTTCTGCCTGTTACGCACAATTCCGTTCCGACAAACACAATAGTCCATGAATTTTTTTAAAATCCATGGCCTAAAAATGCCCAAACCAAGCGACAAGTCGGGTATTCTCCGTTTGCTTGGAATGCTTGGAAAATTCATCCCAAATCTGTCAAAACGTACTGCCGCATTACGCAACTTAACAAGAAACGATGTTCAGTATAACTGGCAAGACCAACATCAATCAGAATTCAATGATTTACTCAAATCAATAACAACTACACCAGTACTATCATTATTTGTTGAAAATAAGAAAATAATAGTTCAAACTGATGCATCGAAGGATGGATTAGGATGTGTGTTACTTCAGAATAATCTTCCAATCGCTTATGCCCTTATCCAGTAGTGAACAAAAATGGGACCAAAAAGAAAAAAGTGTTATTGGCAATTGTATTTGCCTGTGAAAAATTTCATTTCTTTCTGTATGGTAGGGAGTTTACTGTTCATTCTGACCATAAGCCACTTGAAAGCCTAGTTAAAATGGATATTGATGATGTAACTCCTAGGTTGCACAGAATGTTCATATATTTGTTACGGTATGCTCAAATGGAAATCGTTTACAAACCAGGGAAGGAATTACTGATGGCTAATTGCCTTTCCAGAGCCTCACTGAATATAAATAACACAAGCATAATCACAGAAGACTTGAAGTTCATGATCCACAGTATTTCTCGAAATGCATACCAGTCTAAAGATAATTGGGAACACTATCAAAAAATTTTAAAACAGGATAACTTTTATAGTCGTATTGTAGAATATGTTACAAATGGTTGGCCTGCATATCACAAATTAGATGAAAAAAGTCTGATTTTTTCAAATTCAAAGATGAGCTTCACTATGAAAATGGACTACTATTTAAAGACCATCGATTGATCATACCAACCTTGTTGCAGCCAGTCATTGCAAAACTTTTACATGGACCCCATATGGGAATTGAAAAAACGTTGTCGAGGAAATCAACAATTCTTTTGGCCAAAAGTGAGAGGAGATATAATTGATTTAGTCCAGAATTGCCGGGTTTGCGGAAAATTTACGAGAATTAATCAAAAGGAACCATTAAATCAACCGGCTCCTCCTGAGTATTCGTTCCATCGTGTGGGTATTGATATGTATGAATACACAGGAAAAAATTACTTGGCTCTGATAGATGCTTATTCAGGATACATTTGTACAAAGTTTCTTAAAGATAAATCAATTCCAACAGTTACCAAGGCCCTTAATGTTATATTTAATCACTTCGGATACCCCACTATAATTCGATGTGATAACAATCCATTTAACTCATATAACTTTAAAAATTTCGCCAATGAAGCAAACGTTCAAATCGAGTTTTCAAGTCCTCGTTATCCGCAAAGCAATGGCCTTGCTGAAAAAGGTGTGGCTATAATTAAAAACATTCTTAAACGGTGCCATGAAACTAATGATGTTGATAGCTTTAAATATAGAATCTTAGAATATAACACAATTCCAATTGCAGATCTAGACGTTGCTCCTGTTCAATTATTTTTTGGGAGGCAAGTGAAGACCCGTTTACCAATTAGCAACAGTTTATTAACGCTGAATAAAATTCCAGAAGAACTAGTTCAGAAAAAATAATTAAAAAACAAGAAAAACAAAAAAATCTATTTTGATAAAAATGCTAAAGAACTACCTATGTTAAAAATAAATGATAAAGTTAAATTTAAGAAATCACCAACTGAATGGTGTTATGGAATAGTTATTAAAAAATATAACGATCGATCATATATTATTCAAGATAATTCAGGTTCTAATTTTAGGAGAAATAGAAAATTAATAATTCCAATATTCGATAAAGAAAAACAAACTAATATTCAGCACATTGAACCTGTGCCAAGAACTATAAGAAAAAGTATATTTAAGAAAATTCCTAGAGATATTGATACCTACTTCAGAGAAGCCCAAAAGAACAAAAAAGATAATAAAGATGAAAATAATGAATGTGTATTGAATAGTGAAAACGATTCATTATACTTAGATGCGAATGAAAGCAGCATTGAAGATGACATCTTACCAAATAATTTAGAAAATAAAATTGTAACAAATAATATACAGAATGAAATTTCACAAACTGTAACACGAAGTGGAAGAAATATCAAACCTCCTAAAAAATACGGTTTTGATTAAAAAAAAAAATACTAACGCTACAGTCAGGTGCTGACTGTATAAGGCCATCGATTATCATATTATACCGTAATAAAAATTTTAACGGTATGGAATCGCCGCCCGAATATTATTAGAATAAAATAAATAAAAAAAAAATAAAATAAAATAATAAATAATTAATAAATGCAAATTCGCACCCGCCTCAACCGGGAGTTGAACACACGCACTCTCTCACAGCCGTCCGCCACTCTAACCACTCGGCCATTGCCTCACTCCTTGGCCCATCGGCAAAGCTGCATTGTCAACCAATTTTGTTACCATACAATGCAAATAAAAAGTTTAAAATGATGTGTGTCTAGATTTGAACTTCGGTATGCTTGCGTATAATTAGGTCTGATTAAGTATAAATGTAAGTTCAAAGTGAGTTTAATTCGTATCATATCTCACTTATTAATAGTCCGATTTAAATGAAATTTTCACATAACGCCCGTGGCAAAGTATTTGTCATGTAAGATATACAACTTTGGTTGTTGAGCTAATATTGTAGTTTTTAAATAGTTATTACTGATTTACGGAGGCGGGAAGGGGCGTGTCCAAATTTTAAAAAAACTTTGAGACACTGCAATATATACGTATGTTGTCGCAAAATTTGATGACTCTAGCTCTTATACTTTCTGAGATCCAGGTGTTCATACAGACAGACAGACGGACAGACGGTCAGACGGACAGACGGACAGACAGACATGGCTCAATCGACTCGGCTACTGATACTGATTCAGAATATATATAGTTTATGGGGTCGGAGATGCCTCCTTCTGCCTGTTACGCACAATTCCGTTCCGACAAACACAATAGTCCATGAATTTTTTTAAAATCCATGGCCTAAAAATAAAATAAAATAATAAGTAATTAATAAACGAAAATTCGCACCCGCCTCAACCGGGAGTTGAACACACGCACCCTCTCACAGCCGTCCGCCACTCTAACCACTCGGCCATTGCCTCACTCCTTGACCAATCGGCAAAGGTGCATTGTCAACCAATTTTGTTACCATACAATGCAAATAAAAAGTTTAAAATGATGTGTGTCTAGATTTGAACTTCGGTATGCTTGCGTAAATTAGGTCTGATTAAGTATAAATGTATGTTCAAAGTGAGTTTAATTCGTATCATATCTCACTTATTAATAGTCCGATTTAAATGAAATTTTCACATAACGCCCGTGGCAAAGTATTTGTCATATAAGATATACAACTTTGGTTGTTGAGCTAATATTGTAGTTTTTAAATAGTTATTACTGATTTACGGAGGCGGGAAGGGGCGTGTCCAAATTTTAAAAAAACTTTGAGACACTGCAATATATACGTATGTTGTCGCAAAATTTGATGACTCTAGCTCTTATACTTTCTGAGATCCAGGTGTTCATACAGACAGACAGACGGACAGACGGACAGACGGACAGACGGACAGACGGACAGACAGACATGGCTCAATCGACTCGGCTACTGATACTGATTCAGAATATATATAGTTTATGGGGTCGGAGATGCCTCCTTCTGCCTGTTACGCACAATTCCGTTCCGACAAACACAATAGTCCATGAATTTTTTTAAAATCCATGGCCTAAACTTACAGTTTTTTTATTTTTTTAAAAAAATAAAATAATATAATAAATAATTAATAAATGAAAATTCGCACCCGCCTCAACCGGGAGTCGAACACACGCACTCTCTCACGGCCGTCCGCCACTCTAACCACTCGGCCATTGCCACACTCCTTGGCCCATCGGCAAAGCTGCATTGTCAACCAATTTTGTTACCATACAATGCAAATAAAAAGTTTAAAATGATGTGTGTCTAGATTTGAACTTCGGTATGCTTGCGTAAATTAGGTCTGCTTAAGTATAAATGTATGTTCAAAGTGAGTTTAATTCGTATCATATCTCACTTATTAATAGTCCGATTTAAATGAAATTTTCACATAACGCCCGTGGCAAAGTATTTGTCATGTAAGATATACAACTTTGGTTGTTGAGCTAATATTGTAGTTTTTAAATAGTTATTACTGATTTACGGAGGCGGGAAGGGGCGTGTCCAAATTTTAAAAAAACTTTGAGACACTGCAATATATACGTATGTTGTCGCAAAATTTGATGACTCTAGCTCTTATACTTTCTGAGATCCAGGTGTTCATACAGACAGACAGACGGACGACAGACGGTCAGACGGACAGACGGACAGACAGACATGGCTCAATCGACTCGGCTACTGATACTGATTCAGAATATATATAGTTTATGGGGTCGGAGATGCCTCCTTCTGCCTGTTACGCACAATTCCGTTCCGACAAACACAATAGTCCATGAATTTTTTTAAAATCCATGGCCTAAAAATAAAATAAAATAATAAGTAATTAATAAACGAAAATTCGCACCCGCCTCAACCGGGAGTTGAACACACGCACCCTCTCACAGCCGTCCGCCACTCTAACCACTCGGCCATTGCCTCACTCCTTGACCAATCGGCAAAGGTGCATTGTCAACCAATTTTGTTACCATACAATGCAAATAAAAAGTTTAAAATGATGTGTGTCTAGATTTGAACTTCGGTATGCTTGCGTAAATTAGGTCTGCTTAAGTATAAATGTATGTTCAAAGTGAGTTTAATTCGTATCATATCTCACTTATTAATAGTCCGATTTAAATGAAATTTTCACATAACGCCCGTGGCAAAGTATTTGTCATATAAGATATACAACTTTGGTTGTTGAGCTAATATTGTAGTTTTTAAATAGTTATTACTGATTTACGGAGGCGGGAAGGGGCGTGTCCAAATTTTAAAAAAACTTTGAGACACTGCAATATATACGTATGTTGTCGCAAAATTTGATGACTCTAGCTCTTATACTTTCTGAGATCCAGGTGTTCATACAGACAGACAGACGGACAGACGGACAGACAGACATGGCTCAATCGACTCGGCTACTGATACTGATTCAGAATATATATAGTTTATGGGGTCGGAGATGCCTCCTTCTGCCTGTTACGCACAATTCCGTTCCGACAAACACAATAGTCCATGAATTTTTTTAAAATCCTGAATTAGCACATGGTTTATTATACAAAAATTTTATAATTTTTAGTAATGGCCTAAAAATAAAATAAAATAATATAATAAATAATTAATAAATGAAAATTCGCACCCGCCTCAACCGGGAGTCGAACACACGCACTCTCTCACAGCCGTCCGCCACTCTAACCACTCGGCCATTGCCACACTCCTTGGCCCATCGGCAAAGCTGCATTGTCAACCAATTTTGTTACCATACAATGCAAATAAAAAGTTTAAAATGATGTGTGTCTAGATTTGAACTTCGGTATGCTTGCGTAAATTAGGTCTGCTTAAGTATAAATGTATGTTCAAAGTGAGTTTAATTCGTATCATATCTCACTTATTAATAGTCCGATTTAAATGAAATTTTCACATAACGCCCGTGGCAAAGTATTTGTCATGTAAGATATACAACTTTGGTTGTTGAGCTAATATTGTAGTTTTTAAATAGTTATTACTGATTTACGGAGGCGGGAAGGGGCGTGTCCAAATTTTAAAAAAACTTTGAGACACTGCAATATATACGTATGTTGTCGCAAAATTTGATGACTCTAGCTCTTATACTTTCTGAGATCCAGGTGTTCATACAGACAGACAGACGGACAGACGGTCAGACGGACAGACGGACAGACAGACATGGCTCAATCGACTCGGCTACTGATACTGATTCAGAATATATATAGTTTATGGGGTCGGAGATGCCTCCTTCTGCCTGTTACGCACAATTCCGTTCCGACAAACACAATAGTCCATGAATTTTTTTAAAATCCATGGCCTAAAAAAAAAATAAAATAATAAGTAATTAATAAACGAAAATTCGCACCCGCCTCAACCGGGAGTTGAACACACGCACCCTCTCACAGCCGTCCGCCACTCTAACCACTCGGCCATTGCCTCACTCCTTGACCAATCGGCAAAGGTGCATTGTCAACCAATTTTGTTACCATACAATGCAAATAAAAAGTTTAAAATGATGTGTGTCTAGATTTGAACTTCGGTATGCTTGCGTAAATTAGGTCTGCTTAAGTATAAATGTATGTTCAAAGTGAGTTTAATTCGTATCATATCTCACTTATTAATAGTCCGATTTAAATGAAATTTTCACATAACGCCCGTGGCAAAGTATTTGTCATGTAAGATATACAACTTTGGTTGTTGAGCTAATATTGTAGTTTTTAAATAGTTATTACTGATTTACGGAGGCGGGAAGGGGCGTGTCCAAATTTTAAAAAAACTTTGAGACACTGCAATATATACGTATGTTGTCGCAAAATTTGATGACTCTAGCTCTTATACTTTCTGAGATCCAGGTGTTCATACAGACAGACAGACGGACAGACGGACAGACAGACATGGCTCAATCGACTCGGCTACTGATACTGATTCAGAATATATATAGTTTATGGGGTCGGAGATGCCTCCTTCTGCCTGTTACGCACAATTCCGTTCCGACAAACACAATAGTCCATGAATTTTTTTAAAATCCATGGCCTAAAAAAAATACTAACGCTACAGTCAGGTGCTGACTGTATAAGGCCATGGTTATCATATTATACCGTAATAAAAATTTTAACGGTATGGAATCGCGCCCGAATATTATTAGAATAAATTAAATAAAAAAAATAAAATAATATAATAAATAATTAATAAATGAAAATTCGCACCCGCCTCAACCGGGAGTCGAACACACGCACTCTCTCACAGCCGTCCGCCACTCTAACCACTCGGCCATTGCCTCACTCCTTGGCCCATCGGCAAAGCTGCATTGTCAACCAATTTTGTTACCATACAATGCAAATAAAAAGTTTAAAATGATGTGTGTCTAGATTTGAACTTCGGTATGCTTGCGTAAATTAGGTCTGCTTAAGTATAAATGTATGTTCAAAGTGAGTTTAATTCGTATCATATCTCACTTATTAATAGTCCGATTTAAATGAAATTTTCACATAACGCCCGTGGCAAAGTATTTGTCATGTAAGATATACAACTTTGGTTGTTGAGCTAATATTGTAGTTTTTAAATAGTTATTACTGATTTACGGAGGCGGGAAGGGGCGTGTCCAAATTTTAAAAAAACTTTGAGACACTGCAATATATACGTATGTTGTCGCAAAATTTGATGACTCTAGCTCTTATACTTTCTGAGATCCAGGTGTTCATACAGACAGACAGACGGACAGACGGACAGACGGACAGACAGACATGGCTCAATCGACTCGGCTACTGATACTGATTCAGAATATATATAGTTTATGGGGTCGGAGATGCCTCCTTCTGCCTGTTACGCACAATTCCGTTCCGACAAACACAATAGTCCATGAATTTTTTTAAAATCCATGGCCTAAAAAAAAAATACTAAGCTACAGTCAGGTGCTGACTGTATAAGGCCATGGATTATCATATTATACCGTAATAAAAATTTTAACGGTATGGAATCGCCGCCCGAATATTATTAGAATAAATTAAATAAAAAAAATAAAATAATATAATAAATAATTAATAAATGAAAATTCGCACCCGCCTCAACCGGGAGTCGAACACACGCACTCTCTCACAGCCGTCCGCCTCTCTAACCACTCGGCCATTGCCACACTCCTTGGCCCATCGGCAAAGCTGCATTGTCAACCAATTTTGTTACCATACAATGCAAATAAAAAGTTTAAAATGATGTGTGTCTAGATTTGAACTTCGGTATGCTTGCGTAAATTAGGTCTGCTTAAGTATAAATGTATGTTCAAAGTGAGTTTAATTCGTATCATATCTCACTTATTAATAGTCCGATTTAAATGAAATTTTCACATAACGCCCGTGGCAAAGTATTTGTCATGTAAGATATACAACTTTGGTTGTTGAGCTAATATTGTAGTTTTTAAATAGTTATTACTGATTTACGGAGGCGGGAAGGGGCGTGTCCAAATTTTAAAAAAACTTTGAGACACTGCAATATATACGTATGTTGTCGCAAAATTTGATGACTCTAGCTCTTATACTTTCTGAGATCCAGGTGTTCATACAGACAGACAGACGGACAGACGGTCAGACGGACAGACGGACAGACAGACATGGCTCAATCGACTCGGCTACTGATACTGATTCAGAATATATATAGTTTATGGGGTCGGAGATGCCTCCTTCTGCCTGTTACGCACAATTCCGTTCCGACAAACACAATAGTCCATGAATTTTTTTAAAATCCATGGCCTAAAAAGTATATTTAAGAAAATTCCTAGAGATATTGATACCTACTTCAGAGAAGCCCAAAGAAAAAAAGATAATAAAGATGAAAATAATGATGTGTATTGAATAGTGAAAACGATTCATTATACTTAGATGCGAATGAAAGCAGCATTGAAGATGACATCTTACCAAATAATTTAGAAAATAAAATTGTAACAAATAATTAATACAGAATGAAATTTCACAACCTGTAACACGAAGTGGAAGAAATATCAAACCTCCTAAAAAATACGGTTTTTATTAAACCTCAACCGGGAGTTGAACACACGCACCCTCTCACAGCCGTCCGCCTCTCTAACCACTCGGCCATTGCCTCACTCCTTGACCAATCGGCAAAGGTGCATTGTCAACCAATTTTGTTACCATACAATGCAAATAAAAAGTTTAAAATGATGTGTGTCTAGATTTGAACTTCGGTATGCTTGCGTAAATTAGGTCTGCTTAAGTATAAATGTATGTTCAAAGTGAGTTTAATTCGTATCATATCTCACTTATTAATAGTCCGATTTAAATGAAATTTTCACATAACGCCCGTGGCAAAGTATTTGTCATGTAAGATATACAACTTTGGTTGTTGAGCTAATATTGTAGTTTTTAAATAGTTATTACTGATTTACGGAGGCGGGAAGGGGCGTGTCCAAATTTTAAAAAAACTTTGAGACACTGCAATATATACGTATGTTGTCGCAAAATTTGATGACTCTAGCTCTTATATTTTCTGAGATCCAGGTGTTCATACAGACAGACAGACGGACAGACGGACAGACAGACATGGCTCAATCGACTCGGCTACTGATACTGATTCAGAATATATATAGTTTATGGGGTCGGAGATGCCTCCTTCTGCCTGTTACGCACAATTCCGTTCCGACAAACACAATAGTCCATGAATTTTTTTAAAATCCATGGCCTAAAAAAAAATACTAACGCTACAGTCAGGTGCTGACTGTATAAGGCCATGGATTATCATATTATACCGTAATAAAAATTTTAACGGTATGGAATCGCCGCCCGAATATTATTAGAATAAATTAAATAAAAAAATACTAACGCTACAGTCAGGTGCTGACTGTATAAGGCCATGGATTATCATATTATACCGTAATAAAAATTTTAACGGTATGGAATCGCCGCCCGAATATTATTAGAATAAAATAAATAAAAAAAAATAAAATAATATAATAAATAATTAATAAATGAAAATTCGCACCCGCCTCAACCGGGAGTTGAACACACGCACTCTCTCACAGCCGTCTGCCACTCTAACCACTCGGCCATTGCCTCACTCCTTGGCCCATCGGCAAAGCTGCATTGTCAACCAATTTTGTTACCATACAATGCAAATAAAAAGTTTAAAATGATGTGTGTCTAGATTTGAACTTCGGTATGCTTGCGTAAATTAGGTCTGCTTAAGTATAAATGTATGTTCAAAGTGAGTTTAATTCGTATCATATCTCACTTATTAATAGTCCGATTTAAATGAAATTTTCACATAACGCCCGTGGCAAAGTATTTGTCATGTAAGATATACAACTTTGGTTGTTGAGCTAATATTGTAGTTTTTAAATAGTTATTACTGATTTACGGAGGCGGGAAGGGGCGTGTCCAAATTTTAAAAAAACTTTGAGACACTGCAATATATACGTATGTTGTCGCAAAATTTGATGACTCTAGCTCTTATACTTTCTGAGATCCAGGTGTTCATACAGACAGACAGACGGACAGACGGACAGACGGTCGACGGACAGACGGACAGACGGACAGACGGACAGACGGACAGACAGACATGGCTCAATCGACTCGGCTACTGATACTGATTCAGAATATATATAGTTTATGGGGTCGGAGATGCCTCCTTCTGCCTGTTACGCACAATTCCGTTCCGACAAACACAATAGTCCATGAATTTTTTTAAAATCCATGGCCTAAAAATAAAATAATATAATAAATAATTAATAAATGAAAATTCGCACCCGCCTCAACCGGGAGTCGAACACACGCACTCTCTCACAGCCGTCCGCCTCTCTAACCACTCGACCATTGCCACACTCCTTGGCCCATCGGCAAAGCTGCATTGTCAACCAATTTTGTTACCATACAATGCAAATAAAAAGTTTAAAATGATGTGTGTCTAGATTTGAACTTCGGTATGCTTGCGTAAATTAGGTCTGCTTAAGTATAAATGTATGTTCAAAGTGAGTTTAATTCGTATCATATCTCACTTATTAATAGTCCGATTTAAATGAAATTTTCACATAACGCCCGTGGCAAAGTATTTGTCATGTAAGATATACAACTTTGGTTGTTGAGCTAATATTGTAGTTTTTAAATAGTTATTACTGATTTACGGAGGCGGGAAGGGGCGTGTCCAAATTTTAAAAAAACTTTGAGACACTGCAATATATACGTATGTTGTCGCAAAATTTGATGACTCTAGCTCTTATACTTTCTGAGATCCAGGTGTTCATACAGACAGACAGACGGACAGACGGTCAGACGGACAGACGGACAGACAGACATGGCTCAATCGACTCGGCTACTGATACTGATTCAGAATATATATAGTTTATGGGGTCGGAGATGCCTCCTTCTGCCTGTTACGCACAATTCCGTTCCGACAAACACAATAGTCCATGAATTTTTTTAAAATCCATGGCCTAAAAAAAAATAGCATGTAACAAGATGGCAGCACCATCGTTAGAATTAAGTGGCAACCCTAATACATAATACATATACATAAGTCAGTCAGTAAGAAGACGCTTAAGAGAAACTACCTTAAAACAAACACAGAGCCCTATAAGAAGCACCAAGTAACTGTCAATGAACAGTCGTTGTCTTCTTACTCTGCTGAGACTGTACCATTTGTTGCGTCAGCAGACGACAGGGACATTGTATCACAAATGTTAGAAAGAGCAGCTCAGCCTAATGAGCATAGTAGTGTAGAAGAAGAGGTAGAGTTGAGTCCAGGAGGTCAAGAAACCTTCATGGAAAATGTCCCTGTGG
>JAEIFI010000357.1:0-172500 GCA_018901815.1 Zaprionus lachaisei
GATCAGAAGAGTAAAGCTGCTCAAATTGAAATACAGAATGTACTCAGTTTTGTTTTGTTTTATAATTTGTTGCACCTTTCATCAAAATTCTTGAATTCTGTAGTTGCATAAGAAACCTGTTTTAATCCGGATTAAATTTCAGTAAAATGGGTGTGAGCATTTAAAAGAAAAGCCTCATTATGTGCATAGAGTGGGAAAGAGGATGGGAAGAGGGGAAGGGAAGAGATGGAGAGAGAGAGATAGAGTGAGGGGGGGAGGGAAACGGTAGCAAGAAGCTTCAAGTCTTTAAGAATAATTTAGAAATAAGCCTTACGAGCTGCGGGTTTTTGGCCCATTCTTCTTCTTCTTCTTCGTGCAACTATTTTTGGGCTTTCTTTTAATTTTGTTTCTCTCCCCTTTTGCTGTTTATGTGTGTATTTTCGCCATCTTGTCCGCCGGGCCAACTAAGTTGTTTCTCTCCCTGTTACGCTGGCCTTTGTCAATAGAATTTCGCTTTTGCTTTGGCTTCCCGATTTCCTTAATGTCCTTTTATTGTTCATTTATTTAATTAAAAAATTTTACAATGACCTCCACACTCCATGTGCTCTAAATACAACGCAACTCCATGCAACACCACCCATCCTTCTACTCCCCCTCCACCTACTCCATCCCCTCAGTTAATTTGAGCCTTACCAAAAGAAGTTCTCGACCGTTAAGTATTTTACGCAATTTAGCCAGAAATTATCGTGCTGGTGGGTTGTGGTTTGAGGTTAAAGCTGCTACAGTGTTGAGAAATGTTAGAGTTATTTAAATTGAATGTGATTTTGTCATTAAATAAATATTACGATTACTGTACAGTGGAAACATTAGAAAGTATCGAAATTTAAATCAATTTGGTATTTTATATGGTTTATTATGAATGTTAACTATCGATAACAACCGTGCAAGATCGATTGTTGCTCAAGGCTAGCAGAGGCTAGAGGAATGTAAAGAAACAAGGCAAAAAACAAAACGCAGCAAGACAAGTAAGCAGCAGCAGCGCAGCAGCAGCGCAGCAGCAGCGGCAGTGAAGGCACTGCCGGCAGCAGCCAGTCCTGGCTTCGTTTCGCTTTGTTTACAATTGTTAACAGCGCGGCAAATGTTAGCTAACAGACAGGTGCCTAACAGCCAAAAACAAACAGCAGACAATCCGTAGCACACTTTTGCGATCACTTGATTAACTCTTAATGAAATTCAAAATTCTTAAGAGAAGAGAAAAAACTGTGAAAAAGTTTGGAGCCTTTGCCAGGACGAGCTGCACACTTGACGAACTTAGAAACCTGTGTACTGTACTAAAAGAAGACAAGAAAAACAAAATGAAACAAACCGCATGTCGCTGTTTTCTCTAGCTAGAATTGAAAGTGTGTTATTCGAAATGAATTACGGCTTATTTTGCGCTAACACAGTGCAGTTTAGTAAGCAGAGAACTGCTTGAACTGCTTGCAACTCAAAAAACTCATTCTCCTCTGCAAAAAAAATAAACGTTTTTTGTGCGTATAATTTATTTAGTATTTATTTAGTATGTGGAATAATAATATTTATTTTCCAAATAGTTAATTTACATAATATATTTCTTTTTTATTTTGCCAACAAGTTAACCCTAATAATCGGGGCCATTATAGTCAAAGCCGCAATCAACGTTTGCGGCCTGTTTAGGCCATGAAATTGATTGCCAGTTAGGCGCCCAAGTCCCGCAACAGCATTTGGCTTTATTCATTCTCCTCCTTCTCATCCTCAACTTCGTTTCTTTTTTCTGCATTTCGCTTTCGTTGCGTTGTTGTTTTTTGTTTTGCATTCCACAAACAACAAATAGTCGAACAATATAAAAGCTATTGAAACAGAATTTCGTAATTTGAACACAAGTTGAAGAGTCAAAGCAAATAAATTACGCAAATTCGCATTGTGCGAAAATAATAAAACATAAAGCGCAGTTAAATGCGCTGCTGTGTGTGTGTGTATGTGTGTGTGTGTAATTTACACAATAATTCAAAATGGCAAATTATTTCAATAAAATTTCAATGGAATTTCTGGCAACTCCCTGCACCCCCTCCCCCTCGCAGAGCAAACAAACTTGAAGCAAAAAGTTTTTACCTCGCTTTGCAACAAATACAAATACAAACACAACAACGGATGATTGTGTGTGTGTGCGTGTGTGTGTGTGTGTGTTTGTATTTGCGCATATCGATAACTGCGCCAATTTACGAGCAAATTTTATAAATTGTTGAAAATGCAATGCCTCTCTCTTTTTCTCATTCTCCCTCATTCTCCGTTTCCCTCAATCTCCCTTACTCTCCCCTTCCCACATTCTACCTCTCTCCCACTCACACATCATCGTGGATGCCGTCAAAGTATTTAAGTGAATGGCAATTTGAGAAAATTACTTGCACTGGCCACACTCCTCACACCTCACACCTCACTCCTCATTCCCGACTCCTCACCCCCACCCCTACCAGGCAATGCAATGAATGCGCAACTAATTATAATTGTAACTATGCGAGTCCCATTCGAAATCGACACGTCAAATTAGCGCCAAACGAACTGAGTGACAAGTGGATGAAAGGGCAGGCGGGGGAAGGCAGCCAATGCAGAAGGAAGCAATGAGAAGCAATAGAATGCCGTGGGGACCTTTAATCCATTACACGTGTGCTTTGTGTTAAACTCAATGCTTTGCCCCCTCTCCCTCTCCCCATCTCCCGTACGACTGCTAGTGTTTGCTTTGACATGCAATCAGTTAACAGTGACGCGTGATCGTGTTTACAGATGTTAATTAAGCGTGATTTACTCACACTGTGCTCCTTTAGTGCATAAGGTGGCAACGCCCTTCCTCTTCTAGTATTTACTTTAACATATTCGCTGCGCTGCAAGCTGTTAATTAACAGTAACTACCGATCGTGTTTAAAGATGTTAAGCCTGACAGACTATAAGGTGGCAACGCTCTAAGCTGAGTCAAGTAAATACACAAGCACACAGGTATATACATATGAGATTAAGCAGCACAACAAAGCTTGATAAGTGCCGCAATTTGCAAGTGTTGCTGCAGCTGCTCATCACTTCTACTGTGACACCTCCCCCCCCCATCACACACACACACACACATGCTCATGCCAGGCAATACTCAGCCACACACTCGCTCTCTCCCTCTCTCGCACTAACACAGTCTCAATAAAGTTTAGCATAGTTATCTGGGCATAAAACTGGCAAAGTTATTAAAATCAACAGCAATAAATTAGCATGCTTTGCGTTTTATCGTATAAACAACAAGCGAGTATGTGTGTGTGTGAGTGTATGTGTGAGTATGTGAGTGAGGTAGGGAGGAGGAAGGGCGGTGCACAGCAGGCGCCGAGGGCTGACCAGGACATTTACAGTGCATCGCATCGCATTTTTGGGCCAAAGCACAAAGTGCGCATAAATCAAGCCAGGCCCAAAGACGACGACGACGACGACGACTAGCGCCAAGTGCCACCCACAGAGAGACGGTGGTGGGGGGGAGGGTGTTGAGGACTGACGGACACACACACAAAGTGAAACGACAATTTCACCACATTTCTGGCTACTCACAAATTTATGCAGAGAAACCAGAAAAACCAGAAGGCAGAGGCAAAGTAAGAGACAGACGAACAAGCAGACAGGCAGAAGAACGTAGGGGGGAAGAGAGACGCAGAGGCAAAGAGAAACAAAGAGAGAGGGAGAGAGGGAGAGAGGGAGAGAGAGAGAGATGCAGAGATGCAGAGATGCAGAGAGAGAGGCAATGAGAGACTAAGAAATGAAGCGAAGCGTTGACTTTGACCCCCAGCAAAACTGAAAGCGACTGAGATCGCATTTAACATTCTTTTAAAGCAACCTCTGTCCCTCCCCACGCTCTCTACCTCTTTCCCCTTCTCTTGTGCAGTGCACAATGGCAGAATGCGATATTATCTCGACATTAATTGCATAATAAAGCACTTTTAATTAGGTTTTGTGCGGCGCGTAACCGCAGTCGGGATTGGGCAGGCAAAAGTGTGTGGTGGGTGGCAGGGGGGGCAGGGGGGGCGCGTGGTAAATTGAGCTAAAATTGCGAATTTTCGATAGAGACAAAGGGATAAAGGGCGAGAAGAGGGGGAGTAAGTAATAGCTGCCTTGAAGCTGCAGTTGCAACGACCAAGAAACTCATTAAAAAATTCTCACCCAGTATGGGTGCAGCAAGGGGAGAGGGGGAGTGGGCGGGGTGCATGCGTAGGCTGGCAACAAACTTTGTCATTGATATTTTTGTTGTTGTTGTTATTGCTGCTGGTGCTGCTGTTGCTGTTGCTGCATAGTTTGGCTCGCGCGTTTCGATGCAAAATTGCCATGCAAAACTTGAGCTAACAAATTTCGTTGCCCGCTGGCAGTCGAGTCGGTGGCGTATACGCAATGTCATGTCGCCAGGGCGACCTTCGGAGCAAGCCACAGCCGAGGCAGCAGCCAGCGCTGTTTGTGCTTCAATTATGCCAAAAATGCGCACTGACACGTAAAAATAATGCATACTTCAAGGCGCAGCAGCCACAATGTAAAAGAAAAAAAGGAAAACAACAGAAGCAGCAGCAGCAGCAGCAGCAGCAGCAGAAGCCGCCGCCGCAGCAGCACAAATGAAGACCAAACGCAGCGGACAAGCAGCAGCGACTGCAGCGGCAAATGCATATAGCATTTTAATTTCCTGCTTATTAGGCAGCCAGCGCCGATGCCGATGCTGACGTCGACGTCGCCTGCGCCCACACACTCACACACACACACGTACGTAAGCTGGCACACAAAGAGATGAAGCGACAAAGATATAGCGCGTGTCTGTCTGCA
The DNA here is from genome assembly GCA_018901815.1 of Zaprionus lachaisei. NCBI lineage: Eukaryota > Metazoa > Arthropoda > Insecta > Diptera > Drosophilidae > Zaprionus > Zaprionus lachaisei. The sequence goes on from JAEIFI010000357.1 coordinate 4,828, forward strand.
TGTGAGTGTGTGCCTGTCTGCATGCGAGTGTGTGTGTGTGTGTGTGTGTGCCTTGGCGACATGCAAGCAAGCCAACTAAAACGCAGTTCCGCTGCCCTTATCCAAACTAACCTCACCTCATCTCGTCTTACAAATCAGTACAACACACCACAGTCCAACCAACCCACCACCCCAACACATCCCATCCCACCACAGCACAGCACAGCAGAGCAGACCAGACCACACCACACATCCATTCTTCATCTTCTTCTACCCATGCGCAGTTTTTCATTACACGGAATTTCGGACGCGCGACTGCTCCTCTGCCACTGCTGCTGCCTAGAGCAGCATAGGCCCAGCAACGCGTCTGCAGCACATATAAATCACCAGCACGCACACACATACATGTAGGAGGCCGAGGCAGCAAGCTGACCACAATGAGGCAAAGATAGCCAAGGGGAGGAGGCAGAGGGACACTGAGAATTTTGATAATTGAATTTACACGTGAATGATCACATCTTTAAGCCTTTACCGAGACCGAGACCGAGACAAGATGCAGCACCAGGCACAGGCAGAGGCAGAGGCCCAGGCCGAGGTCGAGCCACTGCACTCTGTTTGCTCTGTGAGATTGCAAATTTGTGATTGTTATACTATGTGGCCCAAGGCGTTTGCGGTGTGAGTGTGTGTGTGTGAGTGACTGAATGTGTGCTACCAAGCAAAGCTAAGTAATTATGATCAGAAATTGATTAGGGCATTTGGGCAAATTGCGAAATTCAATTCAAAGCATAATAGAGAAACCAAACACGAAATTAACTTCAATTCACAGCCTGCTCTATAAGTTAGAGCGAGACGCAGGGCTGTCGCATGCGATCAGTTGCACGAAGAAGAGCGAGAAAGAAAAATTTCAAATTTCATGAGCTGTCATCTTGCTTGCGCTCTCAGAGAGTGATGAGCGGGGCTTATTATTGACATACATATGTACATATGTGTGTATGTATGTACGCATTGATGCCTGCCTGCAGACATCCTGATGTGTTAACAGATTAATGTGCCTAAAATGTGCTACAAATTTCGACAGAATAAGGGGGCGCAAAATAGCAAAGACAGTCACAACATGTGATTGATGACACAATCAAAGAGGCAGAAGCCAAAGCTGAGCCACCTAAAGATAGGGAGAGGAGGAGAGCACGCGATGCAGGAATAAATAAAACAGAGCAGAGGAGAGCAGCAGCGCCCATACTGCGAGACATCTGGCAACCCAAATGCAATGTGCCAGCAGCGCCAATTGCAGGTGCAGGCGCGAGACAAGGATGCCAGGTATACCCCCCTCTCTTCCCAGTTGCCAAATAGAAAATGGATTTCGCTATTAATTTCGCTGACGAAACGAAGTAAGAAGAGCAAAGGAGATGGGGAGAGGAGCACGCGGACGTTGACAGCATCAAAAGTAAAGAAAATGCTACTGACAGTTGCCGTCATCGCCCTCTCTCGCTCTCGCTGCTGTCCTAATCGTGGTCTATATTCACAACCAAGTATGTGTTTGTGTGTGTGCCTCGGTCTGTCTGCAATGCGCCGCAATGGTAACAAGAAGACGAACAACAAGAACAAGAAGAGCAAGAAGAACAAGGGCTCCCCAACCATGTCGGGGCTATGGCAGCTTTCGCTTTTATGGCGGACACACCTATTTATAAAAAGGATTTGCAGCTTTTGCGGCTGTAGGAAAGACAAAAACAAAAAGTAAACTACTTTGTTACGTTGATTTTTTGTTTGTTTTTGCTGCTGTTTTGTGTTTTTTTTTTTTGTTGGTATTTGTTTTTGTTTGTCGTGCATACAAAATAAATGGAATATCTTTGCCGTCTTGCTTTCTGGGCTATGCAAATGCCTGTTGGCAAAATGTTTGCGCAGAGGAAGCACATGCATAATTTATGTACGTGTATATAGCATATATACGAATAGTATATATATATATTATTCTGTATACATTTATTTCAAATTAACATAATAAGCTGACATAATAGCGCCAAAAGGAGAATGAGGGGAGGGGGAATACTTGCACTGTCAAGTGGGACATAATGCACACAAATTGTTTGGCAAATTGCATCGGGATCAGGCGCGTCGGGCAAGCTTGCGTTCCTGGTAGCGTGCAACAGCTGCATCAAATGCCTCGCCCACGGTGCGCTTACGCCAGATTAGAGTGCGATCGACGGGTGGCGGTTTAACAACTTGTGGCACGTCCGCCTCAGTTGAGTTCTTAGTGTCGTCCGGGTCGTTGGGCTTGGGCGCTGCTTCTGTGTGGGGAGTCTCCTTTACAGGCTTGTCCTTGTCAGTGCCAATGGTTTCTGTGCTCTTCTGATTAGCTTGCTGTTTCTCATTTTTATCCTTGCCGGCAGCAACTGGCTTTGTTTTCTCCTCTTCCTCATCCTCGCTGGAGTCAATGCTGAAATCTGAGTCAGCATCTATGTTATTGTGTAGATGAGCCTTGGTAACAGTGCCAGCTGGCTTAGTGTCGTCCATCGTCACTGGTTTCTCTGATTGCGCTGGCTGTTCCTCGTCCTCGGAAGCACGGCGTTGTCTGTAGGTGCGTTGTTTAGCTGCGCCACTGGGCAAATCGCACTTGATTGGCTTGTAAGCCACTTCGTCTGTGCTGGGCGCGGTCTTGGGCTTTAGCACCGGCTGTTGGGTGCCCAACTTCTGTTCGTACAGGTGTCTGTAGAAGCCGTCGAGATCCTTCTGTTTTGTCACATCGCCAATGGCTTCCAGATACTCATCACGTTCGTCCTGCTCCTGTAGCTGTCGCAGAGACTCGAGCTTTTTACGATATGCGGCTGTTACATATGTATCCTTATCCTTATACATTTCGCCCTCGGCTTCGCGATCCTTTTGCACCTGACGATCGACGCGCAGTTCGTTCTCCAGCTTCCGTCGTTCGGCGTGCTCTATTAACCGCCCAATGTACTTGGCTTTGCGCGGCTCATTCTTTTTCGCCTCCTTGGCCTCATCACGTTTGTTGGCCATTTCGTCGTATAGTTCGTCATATTGGAATATACTCGCATCCTCCGCCAGGGCCTTCTCTTGCAGATCGCGCGCCCGGCGACGCTCCATTTGACTGGGTCCACTAATCGACCCTGGCTTGTTGCGGCTGGGTGGTTGTCTTTGCGGCGCCCCACCGGCGGCATCATCATCGCTGTCTGCACTGTTGCTGCTCTCGTCGAATATAGATGGCCGAGTAGGCGGCTGCGGTGGACGGACCGGCGCCTTCTTCTGTTGTCCAGGTAATATAAGGCCAAATCTTAAATACAGTAAATTATTATATTTGTAGACAAAAACGCAGATAAATAAATGTAAACACTTACTGTTTTGACATTCTGATTGTAGTAGTGTTGGAAAATGTTGCAAATCACCAAAGTGCTGTAAAAAAATACTAAATAAATAAATACATTATTTCTTATTTTCATCATATGACGTTCTTCTAATTAAGCTCTTAACTTTATTAATTTGGATTTATAAATTTAATTGTGTTCTAAATTAAATTTTAAACTAATTCATTTTGATTATCTTTGAGTGGACTGTTTGTAATTAATTTTCAATAAATAAATACATTTATCGAATTACAAAAAAAAAATACCGCCCAAGCAACTCTGTGCTTAGCAACCCTGTGCCTGGGTTAACAACTGACGGCTTCAGCTGTCAAATGCGGCAAGATGGACTTCCTCTTTTCCGATACGTTCGCGGTCGTGTAAATTTGTGTTGAAAAACCACAAACTTAAATCTTAGGTAATCCGCGTAAAATTTTATCAAATTTCATCAAATAAATACGGCAAATAATATACAATTACCGAATGCTTCAATTGCGCTAAAGATTTTGTGCGTGTACCTTGGAAATAATGTGCAAAAACTCTCAATAATTTTTTTTTACTGTGTATGAAACGAAATTTCTATTGCGGCGGCGTCGGCCACAGTACAAAATCTACAATTTCAAAACATTGTCAAACCCCTTTGGGCTGTCTTAACTGTAAACAAATGCAATGCAACTAGCAATGCAACAATTTTTTTATACACTTTTTTTTCTGTGAAGCAGCAACTGACCGCTGAGCCGCGCCGCCTCAGTCATTCGTCAGCTGTATTGTTGTTGTTGTTTTAACTACCACTAGTTGTATATGATGTGATTATTGTTTTGCTGCGAGTACTGCAAGCCAAGATGGGATAATGTTCTCAAGATTCTCGAGACTGCAAGAGCAAGAAGATCTCGTTGAATTGTCACACAACATTCCCATAGTTGTTGTTGTTTACATGGCCGGGGGTCGCCGCACAGAGAACATCTTTGTAACCCCTTCCACAAGTTGATGGCTTGTGTGGTTACCGGAGGGGTGAGGGGGAGAGTTTGCACAAACGTATTTTCAAGGCGACACATTTGCGCACGTGTTTTGTATTTTATTTGTGAAATTGATACTTCTGCTGGTTTTTTTTTTTTATCATCAACTAAAAGAACTTTCGTCTTCCTTAATTTTGCAGCCATGGTGCGTATGAACGTATTGGCCGATGCCCTGAAATGCATCAACAACGCCGAGAAGCGCGGTAAGCGTCAGGTGCTGCTGCGTCCCTGCTCAAAGGTGATCATCAAGTTCCTGACTGTGATGATGAAGCACGGATACATTGGCGAGTTCGAGATCGTTGACGATCATCGCTCTGGCAAGATTGTTGTCAACCTTACCGGACGTCTGAACAAATGCGGCGTCATCTCGCCACGCTTTGATGTGCCCATCAACGACATTGAGAAGTGGACCAACAATCTGTTGCCCTCTCGTCAGTTCGGCTATGTCGTTTTGACCACATCCGGCGGCATTATGGATCACGAGGAGGCCAGGAGAAAACATCTGGGAGGCAAAATCCTTGGTTTCTTCTTCTAAGATGGAGATCATTTAATAATAAAGGACGAGCCAACAACAACATCTTAAAGCTATAATTTGTGTGTGTGGGAGAAGTTGGAATTATGTAAATATTCTTTTTGATTTCCCCCTCGAATGAGAACAGTACCTACAAAATTGTTTTCATACATGTGAAGAAACAACAACAAAATAATAAGAAACAACCAGAGAGCAACAACATCAGCCCCTCCAAAAGCAAAAAAACATCGTTCATTCAGTCCACCATGAGAATGTTCCATGCAAAGAACGCGAAATAAAAAGAATGATACATAATTTTTAATTATGAAACCAATCTAATTTTTTTTCATACCAACTAAGAAACAATTGTGACGAAACTACAGTAAATTCCACTGTTTAAAATCACTATATGTTTGTAGTATAATATAAATATGATGTATTTGAAGTCCTACAATGCACGTGTAGAGCCAGCGAGAGAGAGATGGAGAGATGTTGTTAATGCCAGCTTAATTATTTAGCTAGAATAGAAGTGGAAAACCATCAGGTTAACGTCTGTAAATGTATAAATCATCATAGTCTGTCCAATAACTAAAGATATACCATCATATTATGGAAGTTACTGTCCTTCCAAGTCGTTTCTTGACCCTCCAATTGTGTTGCTCTATAGCAGAACCCTACTAAAATGTCTCATTTGTTTTCGACTCCAAATCGGTCTAGTAATTTCTATTCCCTTGACAATTTTTAATTGAAAACGCGATTAAAACGTCAAGATTATCAAAGGTTTTATTTGTAAATAATTAGTAGTTTAGTATTTCAAAAGAGTTGGCAGCTCTGCTGTTGCGCACGAATTCGGTGCATACTTGTGGGCTCATCAATAATTCAGCGTATTCGCCGTTGAGTTTCAAACGAGTTTCACGCAACAAATAAACAGCGCTGCTAGCGTAGCTTGTTCCCGGCAAATCAGGCTTTTTTTAAAGTACATTAAGAAAAAATTACTTTATCTATTTAGCTTGTTTTCAATAGCAAACCTCTAAATAATTTATTCTAGCATTTATTTACTGAATACATTCAGATATTTTGAATTGCCACTATATAATTTATCATTTTTATATTTTAAGGCTTCTGGCCTCAAAAATGCAGGCAACACTGCAATTAACACAATGACACACACAAAGGACTTGAAATCAATAATAATTAGCGGTAATAGTAACTGTAATCAAGCGCTAATCGACCCTAGGGCACATAGGGTACCTCAGGCTTTGCGTGACTGATAATTGAATCGAATTCAATTGACCTGCCCGATTCCAATTCTGTTTGCCCTTTTCATTAGCATTATCAGACAGCCCCCTGCCATATCTCAAGATCTATCGGTTGAACTTGTCAGTCGGGCATAAGTACGAGGTATGTGTATGTGTGCCTGATTAGGGACTTTGCGGGGACTTTTGACATGCCGTAACAGGCAGAGTCCCCACACCCCTCTCACAATAGCTTATCAGTGACCAACCATGTATGTATGTGTGTATGTAGTTCTATCAGAGCACACCATAAAACTTTTGCGGAAAAAATATAATCATATTTAATATTGCCCGACAGACAGCGCCATAAGTACTATATACATATGTATATAGTATATACATATGTATGTGTATCGCTCACTCGATTATTGTGATTTGCCATTGGAATGTCATTTCCTCTAATGCACTCTGGGGCATTGCCAGCTGTCAATATATTTGCCGTTCCATGCGAAAGCTCTCGCCGCCCTCAATTGGCCGCAACTGTGTGAATTGAAGCGAAATTCGGCTCAGACCATCAAGATGATGAAGCTGCTTTTTTGTTTTGTTCTTCCTCTTTCTTTGCGCTTGGCAATGCCCACAAAGAGAATTGAAATAGTCGCACAAAATGAATCAGCCGTGTGGGAGTAGAGATTGGGAGGGGGGTGGGGGGTAACGGTGCCGCCATTAGACTAATTGTTTGCAAAACGATTCATGTCGATCGGCGGCAACGACGTAGTGAGGATTTTTAACGAGTCTGCAAAACGTTGAAACAACTGCACACACACATACATACACAGCCTCAAACAGTTCCAACTCAGCTGTGGCAGCTGTTGAAGCTCAGCTAAAATATGTACATAATTATATACAGAACACACACACATACATCTCCATATGTATATACCTGCCCAGGGTTGCCAGATGTGTCTCGTATCAGTAAACAGGCTCAAGATCAGTTGATTTACTGATAAATCATTAATTATGGCAACCCTATACCTGCCTGTGTAAGTGTGCGTGTGTGTGTGTGCTAAACAAAAGCTCGACAGCCGGCGATCAAGATTTGAAAGGGATTCGGTTTCTGGTAGCTTCGATCGAGATAGTCGTCGTCGACGTGTGTGAAATGTTCTTTGCCCACTTGAGCTTGTGTGCGTGTGTGTGTGCAAAACTAGTTTGGCCAAAGCGACGGGGACGTAGACCTTGTCTTAAATGGCACAGCGCGTGATGAGCTGCAACAATAACAACAAGCAACGAGAACAAATGCCGCTTACCGTCTGACGCATAATTCGCCGTTAAGCGAAAGTAGAGACAGACAGACACCCATGCACACACATGCAGCAAGCTGCGTCAATGAAAACGAAAACGAGAAAACTGCACTTTGGGGGCAGTGGGCCACGATCGCCCACACGCAGGACAGAGCACTCTCGCCTGGCTTATTCCATGCGTAATGAGTGGAGATGATTGTGTGATAAAGCACTGTAGTAAGAAGTGCTGCTGATAATGAAACATTTTTTGAAAAATCCCCACAACTTTTGGTAGTAAAGATTTGCGCAATCGCAATCTTGGCTAGACGCGCAACGGCAATTCATAATTTAAACGTGCTGTAGTGGAATAAAGAGAGATAAGGCCAAGGCGAAACTCAGGCAGCCGGCAACAAAAAGATAAAAAATAAAAATGAAAAAAATACAGTTTAAATAATAATGTCAAGTGTGTGCCCACGTGTTGCTTCGATTATGAATTCAATACGGATTTATTTATTATTCTTTTTTTTTGTTGCAAGAAACAGAACTCGTTACACTGTTCACTTAAAATACATGTATGCAGTAGGGGTGGTGGAGGGGGTATGGGTGGTGTACTTGGTACATTCCCATGTTGGAAAGGGAACCTAGCTCTAGTTTCTCTCATATGTGTGTGTGTGTTTATAAGTATATTATATGTATGTGTATTGTGAGCAGCCTCTGTGTGGGTGCGTGCGGTGCATTTCGATGCTCTTCTCTCCCGCTCTCTCTCACTCTTTCTCTCGAGTTACAACTGCCGGCGTTGCTGGCTAGGGTGGCGGGGAGGGGGCAGGCAAACGCATTTCGTAGTTATTTTAATTGCTGCTTCGCTTACGCGGACGCCTCAAAGTACTCCTTGGACTTGGTGGGATCGGCCACCATAGTCTTCTTTCCGGGCTTCCAGTTGGCTGGGCACACCTCTCCGTACTTGTCGGTGTACTGGAAGGCCTGAACCAGACGCAGAGTCTCCTCCACACTGCGGCCAACGGGCAGATCATTGATGGTGATCTGGCGCAAGTTCTGAGCCTCATCGATGATGAAGAGACCACGGAATGGAATGCCGGTGGCCTCATCGAGTACACCATAGTCGCGTGCCACCTTCATTGACTTGTCGGCCAACAGGGGAATGTCCATGTTACCCAAACCGCCCTGCTTGCGTGGGGTGTTGATCCAGGCCAAGTGTGTGAACTGGCTGTCGGTGGAGCAGCCCACAACCTCGCAGTTGATCTTACGGAACTCGGCAGCATGCTCCGAGAATGCAACAATCTCAGTGGGGCACACAAAGGTGAAGTCCAGGGGGTAGAAGAAGAGGACCAGGTACTTGCCCTTGTAGTCGCTCAGTTTGATATCCTTGAATTGTCCATTAACCACGGCGGTGCCGGAGAATTCGGGTGCGGGCTTCTGAAGTTGGGGCATCTATATATAAATGTGTGTGTGTGTGTGGGGAAGAGCAAAGGTAATTGTCGATTAAACTTATGCAATTAATTACATTGTATTGTGCACATACAAATATGGCGGAAATAAATCAAACATGGCTGCCACGCAAAATTCCAATTGGAATGGTGATGGATACACGCACACAGGCACACACACACACCAATTCAAAGAGGACCGCACGAACTTAATGACTTGCAGACTCTCGAATTCGTTTCGTTTTTCGGTTTTCTTTGCTTTGTAATTTGTGAGAAATGTTGCCAATCGGCACGAATTTTGTGCCATAAAAACAAGAATGCCGTTACAATTTTGTGTGTGCCTTAGGTAAAAATTACTTTCAATCAACATTTATTTTACAATTTACTGCCTGACGAATTTTTCGGCCGGCTAAAATTGCAAAAACAACGGAAACGTTTGTTTGTGTGAGTGTGTGTGCGCGTGCTCGTCTGTTCGTGCCAATAAAGCGCTTTGCAAATGTATGTCTATGTATGTATGTACATTCTATGTATGTTTGTATGTAGGTGTATACACATAGAAACTGTGCGCAAAAAAATTGTGAAATAATCTTCTTCACAAGAACAACAACAATAACGACAATTATCATTATTATGATCATCATCATCCGTTGTTTCTTACGCTCAGCTGTAACTTCTCTTTGATTTTGTCAAGTATTTGTGAAATGAACATGCTAGTAGAGATGATTCTATTAATGCAACTGTTGCTCCTTCTTGCCCTTCACCTTCTTCTACTAAACTCACTTTAACTTGTTAATAAGATTTGGCTGCTGCACAGAATACACAGTTAAAAAAAAGAAGCGCGTCGAAGCAAACTTTTTTTTTACAATTTATTGCGAGAAAGTACCGGGACGTCTACTCGGCTCGGCTATTTTATTTGAATTGCTCGTTTAGTTTATTTTAAAATACGACCGCGCCGCAAATTGAGAAACGAAAACGAATCAAAAGAGAGAAGGCGTTGTGAGATAGATAAAGAGCGCGCTGAGCGCGCAAAAAAGCACATGGCAACCTTTGGCAGATGCAGCAGTGACGTCAGTGACATACAGGTAATGGTGCCACCATACTTATGCATGAGCAATTTAACATATACATTAACATTAAAATAAAATGTACATATTACTGACAAAATATTTAATCGTATTGTTAGCTGAATGAATGCGTATTTCGCAATAATTGCTCAATTTGATAAATACAGTGATAATGTCATTGGCATTTATAACAATATGGCAGCACTGTGCCATATCATGGCGGAACTTATTGAAACCCTTTATCTACTTCTAGAATGAACCTCACATAAAACAAACTGGCACATTACACGTCATTTTTGTCATTATGCGACAACACTTTTGCTTGCCCTTGCGGGTCTTACAAGTTATCGCGTTATTTATGCACTCCAAGTTAGCAATTAATACGTTGAGTTCCATTTAAAAATATGGCGCTCTATTTCTGGGAATATTCCATTTAGGCACTGTGCAGATCTAATGATAATAAAAATCAAAACTAAGAGCTTATAGAATGTACATACATACACACATTCATCTCAGGTTGAACTTGTTCTCAGTAAATTCTTTGGATAATTGTGAAATTATCCCCCTCAAGCAGTTGTGATGCAATAATAAAAGTCGTTGGTGTAACATGATTTTTTTTTGTTTTATCATTTAAATTTATAGCAAATTTCCATAGAAATGATGCAACAACGTTTGACATTCTTAATATTTAAGAATAATCCATACGAAAATTTATCCCACAACACAACCCCGCCAACTGTTGAATATATGATAAGTGAGGGATATTACTTAACATTTAATTATATGGGTGGGGAAAGGGGGGTGGGGAGTGGGCTCAACATCCCATCAAAGTGTAAGCATCTATTATCGAGCTCCATGGAATAAACTGACTTGACTAGTAGAGTATTGTATCGACTAATGATGAGCTGCGATATCCCGCTTTCCGCTGGAAAATACTATATATGATGCAAAATTGTCTTTTCCAACACAGAATCTGGTATTGGCCTTAGGTTTAAGGGGTGTTGGGAGTTGCATTGTTAAGTATTTTGGTTTTTTTTCGGGTAACATAAGATTAATCACACGATCCATCCAGCCAACCATCGCGCCATCTTTCATTGACTTTGGAACAGTCGAAGAGTGGCTTCCCGAGCTTCACATTAACCCGATTATGGAACTTGCATAACCACAGTGCCAGATCTTTTTGCGAATTCACATTTATTGGATTCACATCAATACTGAAAGAGAGAATACAGAATGATATATCGATATATATATAGATGGTGGAGCGGGGGGGAGGTGCTACTTACTCTGTTCGAAAGTCCTTGGCACAATATTCACATGGATATAGACGCGAGAGTACCTCAAAAAATGTTCGCATGTCCCGCTTTTCAGTATCTGTTGGATTGTCCGAGTAGAATGCGGCCATAGTGTGGAGCAGGCCCCAGGTGGATATGCCTAGTCGGACCTTGTCCAATGGGCAATCTTCTCGGGGCATTGCAACGCCTGCTGCATTAACAATCGGCTTCTCGGCTGCCATAAGTTTCTCCTGCCGAGATGTGATAGATTCATATGTGAAGGGTTGCACAGAAAGATCGTTGAGAGAGAGAGAGAGTAAATGTTTTCTACTATTCTGGTCTTACCTTAGCGGCTTGGGTATTTGATAATAGACGCTGCTGTTTCGACCATGACTTGAAATCGTTACAGGTGCGACAATTGCTATCCTGTTTGTTCTGTCTGTGCGCCGTGTACTGCATGCCATCGACTGGTGTCTCTGTATCGGATTTCTTTTGTTGATATGATGCTGAAGGATCAGACATTCTGAAGTCTGGATCGCGCAAAATCCGGAGAACGGTCTTCTGAAGACGACGTATAATCAATCGGGCGCCTTCTCGATTGGGGGGCTACCTTACTTTGATAGCTGTGACGTCGGATGAATGTTTTCCACATGGGCAGTCAGCTGTTTTCCGTTAGCGCAAATCAGAGTCGAAATAACAGCGCTGTTAACGCCAATTTGTGTATGTTAACGCAAATTTGAGACACTGCTTATGTACATAGCTGCAAGCAGACGACAATCTGGCAATGCTGCATTCGCCGCAAACAGTCTCTTCCAAAAGTTTGATGGATATAATTGTTTATTTTCTGTATTATGTATGTAAATATATAATGTTCGAATTGTTTTATTGACTTTTTGTGCTTTAACTAACACGAATTATCTAAATTACACAAATAAATTTTTTTTATTTTTTTTGAAACTGTTTCGAGCGTCAAGTCATAACGTTAAAAGAAAAGCAGCTTGTTGGTATACAAATTACGCATTTATTTTTATATTGATACAAATTACAATGTAGTAATGCATATATAAATTCATTTAGTAACAACTATGGGGCATGGTAAATGTACCAACGGTAAACACGGGAGTTAACAATTGGGGTCGAGGCAGGTTATCTTCATCTCACAACGGGTTAGAGAGATAGAGAGAGAAGGAGAAGGCACACACAATATACTATATAGATAAACAGTTAGGACGTTGTCGTTGTTGTTTTTGTTGTTGTTACGATTAAGGCATGCATAAATTATTATTATTAATTTTATAACAAAAAAATAGAATATGTTAAAGACACTGTGAATCGCGGCAATATGGAGGCAGGCACTTAGGCATAATCCCTGAACATGGTGAAGAGACTGTAGAGCACACGCAGTGTCGACTTCAGGTCCATGTTGACAATATCCTCGGGGCGTGCCTTCGGTTTGGGCAGGCCAACATCCTGCATCAAGTCAAAGGCAAAGGCCACATTGTTGACCATTTGATCGACATCCTGTGGCGTCAAGTGGAACTCATGCAGCGGTACAAAGAAGCCACCCAGCAGACCCATCAGCAGGCACAGATAGACACCATCCCGGAAGTCCGTATTTAAGTCTTTGATCTCGAAGTTCAGTTTGGCCAGATGCTTGTTGACAAATGTGATCAGGGACTTCTTCACCACGGTCAACTTGTCGGGTGCACAATCGATCAGTGTATCAAAGGCATCTTTCTCGCAACGCATGCCCAGATCATCGTACTCTGAGGTGATCTGCTCCAAGAATTTTCTGCCGTAGAAAAGAGAGATGTTACTCAATATATATTCAATTGTCTTACACACTGTGACTCACTGTGCATTCAGGACACCCGCGTTCTTCTCAGCAATGACCACTGTGACATAGACATTCTCCGGCAGCCGAACGGGGGCACGGAAGTGACGCACTAGAGCGACCAATAAATGCAGTATTGCCACAATATTTTTCGAGTGCACACTGGCCACCGACCATCGCGGGATCTTCTGATGGAAGCCAAGTGTCTGTGGGGGAGAGATAGACAGAGTTATAAGGGGGTTCCCCTTGTCATGGTTGCTTCGTGAAACTTACGTGATTAACGGCTTTCAATACAATGTTGAGTTTCTCGTGCTGTCCCTGCTCGGATTGTGTCACCTCGGGCACATCCAGTTTCTTGCCCGTCAGCTTTTCCCACAGCTTGTGCAATACTTGACCATCGTACATGTCCTCGTCCAGCTGCTGTACAATGATGCGCTGCTCAGCGAGCTCATCGTTAATCCAATCGATAAGTATCCTTTGCAGCTTAACAACCTCCGGATCGTTTATCGATTGTGGGTCGATAACGGCACGTTGCTCGTGCTCTCCTATCGTTTGTGATAAAAGGATAACCAATTAGTTTAACTCTCTCTCTCTCTCTCTCTTGCTCTCTTTTACTTACGCAGTGCATAATCCTCGGGAGGTATGTCAAACTGATTGGGAGAACCGGGTGAGTCGATCGCATATTTACCCTCCTCTTGAATTTTCTTAACTGTATGTGGGAGTGAGAAAGCAATATATCAACTAAAATGTAAACAATTCGCGATGACGTCATGAAGGCAACCCCAACCCCCATGCATATGCAAACTCAGTGACTTGCCGCACACACACACACGCACACACATACACCCACAGCAGAGACTGATCTCATTTGTTTGTTTGTATGCGTCACAAATTTAAATGACGCAATGTTTTTTATTATACACATGCAGAGAATGCACATCTGCTAAAAGAATCACGGATTAATCCATTGCACGGCAGTTTTACGTGAGTTTCTTCATAACCTCGATCATTTTGATAATGTAACCATCGTATCGCGTCGTTGTGCTCAAGTTATGTCTCCCATATTTAGCCATATTCAATAGATTTCTCTACTTTGTCCTGATTTAGGGGTCGTGCTCACCTTCGCGAGTGCCGCGTTTGCGGCCCAGTGTGCTGAATTTGTCCCAGAAGCTATCCTCCTTTTCGCCCTTTTTGATGGCGGTGGGCGTGTGTGGGGATTTGGGGCGATTTAATGTCGACATTTTTTTGGCCACGGGCAAAACAGAAAAACGAATAAAACAAACGAACAATGGAGCTGCAAGACACTCGATTGCGCTATCGATTAATTGTACGAATGCGTGTGTAGGTGTCATCAATATCGCTGCTCGTGGTATCGATGTTGCGCCTGTGCTAAATATCTCGATTATTTTGCACCATTCGATATATTTTTAAAACAAACCCGCGTTGACTCTGCAGCACGTACGAAATAAATAATAAACAAATAAAAACGCTTGTCTTATCATATGTATTTATAAATAAAGTATAGTTTACACAGTTGATAGTTGAATGATTTTTTTTTAGATTGAATTGGGCAGCTGGCAGGCGCGCACAGCGACCAATTGCAGCAGAACAAATATGGGGGAGAAGACTTCGCTGTACTCGAGGCCCGTCTTGCCCGATAGCTTGAGGCACAGCAGATACTTGAAGATGGCGATGAGTACCAGGAAATATGTGGACCACATGAACCGATGCAGTGCCTTGCGCTTATTATCCGAGTCCAGGTACATGCGTATGCCGACAATGACGCAGAAATACGCATTGCATATGTCGATGAAGAACAGTGGGCTAAATATGCTAAACCAGTCGGACATCACGTCCGGAAAGATATGATTGAATGTTCCAGATATCTTAAACGCCAACATTATGGTGAACATAAGCAGGCCACAGAGATTAACTAGTATCTCGAACTCGGTTAGCCCGAGCCAACGCACCAGCTCCGATAACTTGAACATGATTCCTCCTTTCCGACACTCTCTCTTTCTCTACTTTTGTTTCTTTGTGTTCTGCTGCTGCTGTGGCTTCTGTGTGTGCTTCTTTTGCTCGCTGTAGTCGGGCGTGGGCAGAGCTGGCTGTGCCGGCAACTGGGGCACGACAATGTCGAAGAGGCTGCTATTGAAGATCTTGATATGCAACGCCGAATTGTTGCGCTGTCTGAAGGTTATATCGTCCTCATCACACAGTGGATGCAGTTCATCCACCAGCTTGATGGTGGACGTATTTATTGCGTAGCTAAGCGCGCCGTCCGAGTTCTGAATGAGTCGCAGTGCCAAGTTGAGACCACGTGTAATGGAGAAGCCCATGCAATGCAAGTAGATTTCCTTAGCACCGGCGTTCAATAGATCCTCGCATCGCGTCTGTTGTGCCTGTCAAGAAATTACAGCGGAGAAGGAGGTCATATACTAACTGGACTTAACACACACATGCACCCACACACCTTGAAGTCTGTCTTGCTAGTAATGTAAATATTTCGCCTGTCGGTGGCAGCACGCGGCGGCACCTTGCGCACCACTCGATGGGTTTGGTTGCCCCGATGCTGCTGATTCTTTCGGTTGTTGGTTCTTGGCTTTGCCCCGCGCGCAGTTGTATTGCTGCTGTCCATCATCAAAAGAAACAAACTAGGGTAATCTTCAATCTTCCATAACTCCACTAAGAATATCGCCTTTGTAAATTAGATTGTTGCTGCGCCGTACCAGAGATGCCAGACTACAGCAATATCGATATGAATAATGGAATGATAAGCTATCGATATAATATTCGATATGCTCCAATGCGTAGTAAATTTAGCATTACAAATTTACACTAGGCAATTTATATAATTATTTAAGAGCATTAATGTATTTGCTTAATTTGAATTAAGGTTGTTCTAAGCACACAGTTGTTTTTAATTTAACATTGTCGATCAATCACTTCTAAAGTATTCACAATTGTTGAATACACATCTGGCAGCTCTGCTCAAATTGTCAGTTTTGACATTTGTTCGATATTTATAATTCGTTTTTCTCATCACATACACTATCGTCGACTGGTTCGTGTTCGTAACAGCAAGAATCGCTCATCAGTTGAAAATTTTTTCTTGTACTTTCGGAACAACAAAGGTATGTGTTTTTTAACAGCAACCACAACAGAAACAGAAAGTCATCAAAAAGCAACTAATACAAATTGTAAGCCCGTCGCTCAAATGTTGCATTTATGCAACCACATTAACCGACATGCCAAGTATTTTGTCATAAGTTCGCACACACACACATCCATTCATACACACACACACACAAACACACATTTCCAACGCCGCTGGCTATAAGAGGCATTAGCAGCAGGCAAAGAAAAATTACATAACTTCTACTTTTAATATAACTGCAAAGTATTTAAGGTAAAGTTCTTTTTCGGCATAAGTAAGTTACAAATTAAGTCAACAAATCGAAGTTCTATATATATATATCGCGTTAGTTACATAAGTGCGCGGAAGGTGCGCAGCAAACGGCTTTGACGCTGTCTTCCTCCCCCCTTGCCCATGTTAAGTATCCGTACCTTCCCCGCCCCCACGACCATACATATATATCCTAACCAATATAGAAGAACCAAAAAAACTAAAATGAAATGCGAAAAAGAGAAAGAAAAGAACGTAATAATTATAAGGAAACTCCTTGCACGGCGTTTTGGTCCAAGTAACGTTTTGTATTCATGCGTTCAAGTTCATTTTTCCATGCAGGACGAACAATATCCGCTCCCAACCGATTTCAGTTAAACAGTTACAAAACCAGCAGAAAAGCAGAAAAAGCAAAGCAAGAAAGCACAAACACAAAGATAAAACGAATCGCGGCTCAGTTGCAGGCAGCAGGCTGGGAGGCCAGCGCAGCCAGAAATAGTAAAAGGGTGGCAGCACCTTGCGGACGAAATACGGCAACAGCAACAGCACCAACAACAACAACAACGAACATCATCGGCTGCAGCACAACAACAAGAACGAGATCAAGATCATCAGCAAGAACAGCAACAACAGCAACCGTGGGATTAACTAAACAAGTAAATTTTACATTTCCTTATTACAAACCACAAACAAAAAATAAGAAATCAATTGCAATTGCATAAGATTATGAATCTGGGTGCGTATTCTGAACAACTCTGAACCCCTCCACGTCCCCGGCCCTGCCCCCCCGCTCCCTGTGATAGACTTGTCACATCCTTGTCATGTGGTGCAGCTACTGCACTGTGGTCCGTTAGCTGCAGTTTGCAGTCTGGCAATTACCACACACACACACACACACACACACAGAAATACACTCATGCAAGCTTACAGTTCTTGAAGTTATGTCAGCTCTCTCTAACCTTTTTTCTTATTATCTGCTCCTTACTTCTCCTTGTTATTGTTGTTCTGCACTGCCGCAACATGGCACGAAGAAAAGAGAGTGATTGATTAGAACAAGAGAGTGTGCGAGAGTAAAAGAAGAGAAATGTAGTTGTGTTGTGTGCGCGTGTGTGTGTTTGCGTGTGTGTGTGTGTGTCTGTCTCTCATTACGTCTGGCAACTCAGTCAGCCAGGCAGGCGAATTTGTGAATCAAAGCATAAATTGAATTCTCAAATACAAAATACAAATGCAAGAGAGAGAGAGAGAGAGGGAGAGAAACATGAACAAAAAAGGCGTCGCAAATCAAAATCGATATCGAAAACAAACAAGCAAACGCAAGCAAAAAAAAAAAAACAGAATATAAAGAAACCTTTGTATATTGTGTATAGGTATAACCGCATTTGAATCGTCTACCCAACTGCAACTGATTGATTTAACGCGGCACAGTTTGAATTGCAGATCGACAACCGGCCGCAGCAGCAGAGCCGCAGCAGCAGCAGCGACATGTCTGCGGCACGTTTACCCTATTATCAGCAACAACAGTCGCCGGAGCAGCAACAACAGCAGCAGCAGCGCCGGCGCAGCAACAGTCGGGGACGCAACATGAGCGGCGGTGGCTATAGACGCGATCGGTACACAAGTCGCAGTCGCAGTCGTTCCACAGAGCGCAGCAATCAGCGCAGCCGGCGTCACAGTCGCTCTCGTGATCGCGAGCGACGTCATCCGCAGCAGCAGCAGCAGCGTCATCAGAAAGATGCACGAGATCGTTCATATGAGCGGGAAAGAGAACGGGATCGTGATCGGGATAGGGAACGTTCCAGGCGCAGCTATTATCAACGTAGTCGTAGTCGCAGTCGCTCCTCGACACCAGCACGTCGTGATGCAACACGCTATCACCAGCAGCAGCAGCAGCAGCAGCAGCACCATCAGCACCAGCATCAGAGTAAGACTAACAGCAGATCAAACCTGGTGGACATAAGAATGCCAGGCACATCGTCCAGCAACAGTGCAGCAGCAGGAGGAGAATCAATCACATCGAATGCAGTGTCAGCCGTGGGTGCCTATTACAATCTCGATACGGACGAGCCGTTCGACAAGGAGCGCATACATCGTGAGATCGAGGAGAAGCTGCGCGAGACATTGGCACGCGAGGGCAAGGTCTATCCGCCGCCCAAGGTGGAGGCATCGCATCCAGTGTTTGCCAACGATGGCTCCTTTATGGAATTGTTCAAGAAGATGCAGCAGGAGCAACAGAGACCAGCACACATACTGCAACAGCAACAACAAGAGTTACTGCCACAGCCACAGCCACAAATGGAACACGCCATGGCCGCCGCCGCAGCAGCAGCAGCAACCGCAGCGGCAGCAACATTACGTGAACAACAACAACATCAAGTACAACAACAGCAGCAGCAGCAGCAGCTGTTGCAGCTGGAGAGTTTGCCCAGCGTTGGTGCCTTCGGTACACTGCCAGCCATAGCCGCCGGTGCAGCCAGCAGTCCAACGGCTCCATATATTGCAGCCGCCGCTGCTGGAAAATCAGCACCGCCACCACCCATGGTGGGACGTCGTCGCGGTGGCAAAATTCTCAAAACCGGCGTCGTTGCCAAACTGAAGACGCCCAATGAACGGGATGTGGATCCCAAGGATTTCTGGTCGCTTTATTTGGCCGAAGTTAATAAGTATAAGAGCAATGCTTGCGATACGGACAATGGCAAGCGGCCACTGGTTAAATAGGGCTAACACATACACTACACACATATACGAATACACACACACATAGAGACGAACACAGACAGACACGTATACAGGCAGACACAGCCTTATTGGAAGTTGGAGTTGGAGTTGAACTTGAACGCAGGCAGATGCAAAACTCAATGGACTCACCCCCCTCTCTCGTATTGCGCCAGCACGAACATACAGAGAGACCTCTAGCTATATATCGATTATATATATAACAATATATATATTTATAGAGATCGTTTATATATACAAGTTAACAGCAGGTGGAGGTGACAGAAAGAAGAAGCAGAGAAACAATGTGAATACTTAAAATTGATTAGGTCTCAATTCCTTTAGAATTAGATATAAATACGTATGTATAAATATATATATCTACATATATATCACTTGAATACACGCATATATATATATATTGTTGCATATTTTGTAACAAGCTGCAATTCGAAAGAAGAATGGAAAGGAAAAAGATGAAGCAACAGCAACAGAAGAATTGCCTCACTAATAATAATAACACTTAGGTTAGCATTTAAGCGCGCTTAGTCTGTACAGATCCATCCTCAAGGCATATATACAAACCAGCAATATATATACATATACAGTCAAGTAACTCTTCACACATGTTAAGTAACTCTTTACACATATGTACAATACATTACATTAACATGTGCATTTGAGCAAAGAGTAACTCTGTAACATGTCCATTTGAGTAAAGAGTAACTCTTAACACATATGTACTTAACATTAACATGTCCATTTGAGTAAAGAGTTACATGACTAGCTGTATGTACATGTTAATGTTATGTACATATGTGTAAAGTGTTTCTTGACATACTGTATATATACTATAAACTTTAGCTACACACACACTCTTACGTTCTATATATACCACATATATATATCTATATGCTGTAATTGTGCGAGAGAGCAGAAACATGAAACAACAAAACTAACGTATTACGCTACTTTGTAACTCTATCTCTGTCTCTTTTGCTCTCTCTCTCTTTTTTTTTGGCACAACGAATGAATTTGAATTTGAAATTGACAAATTAAAATTAACACTATAATTTCTATTGATTTCCATTTATAAAAATGATTTCCATTTACATATTTTGAACATGATTTCATGCCTTAACACACACACAAACACACACACATATACATGATATATATATGCTATCTATATAACTATCTCTGTCTTATTCGATTTGTGGGCTTATGATTTCTGTTTTGCTTTTTCTTGTTGATGATTTCTTTTGTGTTTGTGTTTTGTGCTTTTGTTTTTCAACTAAAAAAGTCAATATATATGCAATTTTTCATGTCTAAAAACAAAAACAGCGACAAGTCGTCAGCAGACAACAACAACAACATGTCCGCCTATAAGTTGGAGACCGCACCCTTTGATCCACGTTTCCCCAATCAGAACGTGACACGCTACTGCTATCAGTCGTATGTGGACTTCTATCGTTGCCAGAAGAAGCGTGGCGAAGATTTTGCACCATGCAACTACTTCAAGAAGGTCTACAAGACGATGTGCCCCAATGCGTGGATCGAGAAGTGGGATGAGCAGCGCGACGCTGGCACATTCCCGGGACGCATCTAAGTCTGTTGTCTATCTCTCTCTTAGAATGCAGCGCCCACACACACACACACACACAAACAACAATAACAACACACATATAGCAAGATTATACTAGACACCAGAGATAAAGGGTTATATCGTTTAGGCGGAGCGCAACAACAATAAGATATATAAACAACAAAAACATTAACAAATATATAATTCATAATTGTTAAAACCTGATCGGTCGTTTGTTTGTACTTTGAAAATCAAAATACAACGGTCGTTTGCTTCTCCTCACACACAACAACAACAACAACAACAACTACAAGAACTACAAGAACAGCACGCCAAGCTATATAAACTTTATCTAGGGTCTATATTACTGTTGATATATACACACAACAAAGAGCACACAGGCAACTGTACCACGAATGTGTATTAATTCAATAATAAAACGAAAATATCGAAAGATAAACAACAAGAATGTCAAGGTGTTCAAATTTGTATGTATAGTTTAGTATATATATAGTGTATACACAGTATACACTACTATATATGGTATATAGAGCTGTTACATTTGGGAAACCTTAGCAAACATCGATGTTTTTCCAACTCCAATGTTATTGTCAATCAACTCGACTGCAGATGATTATTAAGATCGAATAAGTTGCCTATGGTATATACATATATATGGATCAGCTGGAGTGGAGATCATTATAAGGATCAAGGCAGCTAACCTGTGGTGTGTATATTATTATTGTTCAGTTGTAGTACAGCTCATTGTACTTTATTATCGATCAACTCGAGTGCAGATCGTTCGGGTGTTCAAACTTGTATGAATATTATAGTATATATATATACATTATAGTATACATTACTATATATGGAATGTAGAGCTGTTACATTGATGTTTCATATGAAAAACCTAAGCAAACATCGATGTTTTTCCATTTCTAATGGTATGTATATTATTATCGATCAATTCGACTGCAGATCATTATTAAGAACGAATTATGTAGCTGCCTATTTATTATATGTATTGATCAGCAGGAGTGCAGATCAATATCGAGGCGGCTAACCTGTGGTATGTACATATATTATTATCGTTTAGTTCGAGTACAGCTCATTGTATTTTATTATCGACTGCAGATCATTATTGAAATTGAATAAGGAATCGATGGCCTCTAGCAATTAATTATTCTTTGAATTGTTACCACATTGAAGACGCCTGGCAACTGTATTAACTGCTGGTTATACATTTAACAGTCAGTTAAGCTTGGTTAACATTTGGTTGAATGGTGTGTAAGGTTGTTAGAAATATCTGCGAGTAATGTGTTCGGGGGAGTCTGAGTTTTAATATTTAAATAATTCAATCGAACTGAATTTTAAGCTCGAGTTGTTTAAAAAGGTTCAAATCATGAAATAGGTCGTTTAGCCAACCTAATTCATGAAACCTAACTATTTAACAAGCAGCTAAACTGGCTGTAAAATGATGAGTATGCAATCAATGCTCAAGTTAAATATTTAACACGTAATTAGGCAGTCAAAGGAAATATCGTGTGTATAAATGGAGGTATACCAATGTATATTATGCTAAAATGCTACATTGTGGTATACATATATCAAGGTAAATGTAATGCTATCTTCCGATATATAGTAATCTTCTTGATCGATATCTGTTATTGTAGTTGCAGCTATAGTCGCATTATACAAATACCTGGCAATATAACCGGTTTGCAATTCAAAAGATTAAGCATAAAATGAATAAACTGCAAGTTTTATTGGCTCGCATTGATCAAGTATATTTTATTTCAATCTGGATCTGAATCTGTGTCCATCGTTCATTAAATGCGTACAATATTATTGTGCCTAGCCTCTGCTGAGTATATAATATAGTTATATATTGTTTACATTAGATTTGCTTCTGAATTGGATCCTTAACTTTCTTTTTAATGCATTATTTTTTATTATAAATAAACAAAAGTTTGCAACTTTTGTTAGACAACAGTTTTTGTTTCATTTTTGGAATTTGTTTACATTCCATTATAAATGCCAAGAGTTATGATAGATAAAAGAGCCTTTCGTCAGAGCCGAAACCCAATTGGACATTACTATATATATGGAAATTATTCTGATAACTTAACGAAGACAGTTGAGAACATGTTGAAAAAAAACTGATGACGAGAGTAAGTCAACAAATTGCGGACGGCAGCAATTCTTATTGAAGGACGCGGACAACTATCATGGGTATAACATATATAGTTAATCTTCGAAACTTATATAGATTGTGTGTATTCTGTCCAAATGGCGAATCGACTTTGTAATCAAGCTTAAACTTGGATGAATATTGTGAATATTCAATCGAGTTTTGTACTGCAGTTTGCATAGATCCTTAAATCTGCTTAAACTTATGATAATACATATATTTATTGTATGTCGAGCCATGTGTGTTGCATCTATATAATTCCTATTAGGCATACTATATCATCAATATCTAGTTTGGCTTAATTTGTGCATTAAAATTCGCTTCGCTCTCAATCTGGACATCATTTTATTGTACTTAATAGGTAGATGCAGATCTGTTAATGATGCAACTATATATGTATGTATGTTGTGTGTATATATATAGATTACTTGATCAAAATCGAAGGAAACATCTGTTGTAATTAGTAGTATACTTAACTCTTCGGAAGTTGAATAATCATATACAGTTATTGATATATTATACTTATCAATATATATATACTATATATATATATTGTATAATACTAGATATATGTTCAATTGAATTCGTATAATTATAACACAGATCACGAAATCATTAGTAAATCTTGCATTAGGTTAGTTTATGTTCCAGTTTGAGGAATACACGTAACTTAGAAATATGTATGCCATATACCATACATATATAGCTGTATACAGTATATAGTATGTCTGTATTGTAGTAGAAGAAACAATGCTTGATACATCACGAACTTAGTGGCTATATCTTTCTATATATATCTGTCTATATCTTATATATGCTGTTTTAGTAACATTCCTTTGGGTTTTTTTTTTCCTTAAGCGAGTCGCAAACAAAAGTTACTTATGATTTAGCTATAGATTGGAAAGATTAAGTTTCTATATATATATATCTGTATATGGCGATCTGTTATAAGATCGCGCCTTTGTCAAGTGTGCATATCGTGTGGAATACTGTGTGAATACTCTTTCTGCTTTGTGCCGATCGTCGTTTATCTTTTCCAAGTTAAAGCTTGTCTTTCAGAGAGTGTGAGAGAGAGTTATATATATAATATATATCTTGTACGCCAGCTACATGCGCATATCCAACTATAACCGTAGTCCAACTTCCTTGTCTTTGTAGTTCCCCCCAGAGCCCCCCCTTACGGATATAGTTACATGTAGCTATTGCTTGTTTGTTATCCAATGTCGCGCACAATCTCGATCTTGTCGCACATCTCCGGATCGTGTATGGTGGTAAAGTGTGTGCGATCGCTGCGGAATGTGTTGCGCTCGTTCGAGCTGGTCTTGATCGAACGTTCCGACGGTGTCTCCGTGCCGCTCAGCTGTATGCGCTTTTGCAGCGCCGATACAAAGTTCTACAAGCAAGAGAGAGACAGAGAGAGATTAGACACTTTGTTGCTCTGTGGAGGGGCCGCACTTGCTGCTCACCTGAGAGATGATGTCGCCACGTGCCGTGCGCACCTGATACAGATAACGGAACTTACGCTGCCTGGCCTCCTCGCGTGTCTCCCGCGTACGCGACTGAGAGCGACGCATTGGCACATGCGGATTACCCGGCTGTGCTTGTGCTCCACTGTGTGTCATATGCCCAGCATTGTGTCCAGCGTGGCCAGCATGTTGATGTGGATGATGATGCCGCATATAGATGCGTTTACGATGATCCACACGCCAGGCTGTAATGAAGCACTGCACCATAATGCTAATCACAATAATCAGAGGCCAGGCGGTGATCAACAGGCCACCATAGCAGGGCGGCGGTGAGGGATGTGGCTTCATGTTGAGTATCTGTGTGCAGTGGAAATCAGAGCAGAGAGAGATGAGAACATCAATTGAGAGCTCAGTCTGGCAGCTTTACTCACCCAGTTGAATGTCTCCAGATCGTGCATAAAGAAGTCTATGGCACCCAGTATCATGGCTGTGCCCACAATGCTGGACGTGAGTATGGTCACGTATTTCACACAGCACAGCGTAAGCACGGAACAAATGACAGCGCCACCCACAACAGCCACATAGATCTCGCGATACTAGAAGAGGAGAAGATAATTAAGTAGGTGCCTCCTCCATCCTTGTTGCTACACTACTTACGCCAAACTCATTGTCCGGCATGGTGGCCACACACACAGCCATCGCTGCGCCCGAGAGCAAAGCGCCAGCAAAGGCACTGATCAGCACCGAGGCCACTGGATATGTGGAGCCCAGGACAGCGCCCAGCAGGCCGGCAACTATGGCCAGTGCCGAATCAGCCGGTTTGCCCAGCCAGGTGATCTGAAAGTCTTGCAATATGAAGATGCCATTGGCGCCCACCATCAGGCCACTGAGGAAGCCCACAGCGCGCAGACAGCGATAGCCGAGCAGTGCGTAGACTATGCCGAACACGGCCAGTATGGCCCACAGCAGGGCGGACAGGGTGTCGGGGGTGCTAGGTGCACATGTCTGGCTGCTCTCCAGTATGCCCTGCAGAGGGAGAAACGGGTTGCTCAATTAATGCAGTCAAGTGTGAAAAGGGGGAAGGTTTATTTTTAATTTGGGGGTGATTCGTTAGGGTCTTGGTATATCTAGGGGGGAATATGATGTATCTATATGTATATGTAATATATATATGATATATCTAAATGTATGTGTATTTAATAAGCGATCAAAAACTGGAAAGAGTTAAGAACTGACAAGGTCTTCATGGCGTCTTTTAATACTCTTGAAAATGTTCAAGAAAGGCTATACCAACTTTGTGCATATGTATGTAACAGGCAGTAGGAGGCGTGGCAAGTCTTACGGAGGATACATATATGTATATTCTTGCTCAGGCTTACTAGCCGAGTCGCTGAAGCCATTTGCGTCTCTGTCTGTCTATTTGAACGTCAAGATCTCAGCTTATATAAAAGCTGGAGACATCAAATTTGGCATGAAGGTTTCTACCCAAATTTATGTCAAACTGTCTTCGAATATCAACCTTTTCATGTTTTAACTCGATTTGTAGGCGACTTATAAAAGATAAAACATTCCGACTTTAACATATACTGAGCTTAAAATAGGATCTAACTCTTTTTCAAATTTCAAGCCAATAGGACAATAAATATTGAAGTTATTCAGGTTAAAGCAAAGAAGATGTATGTAGTAGGCAGAAGAATAAGTTTTTGCGCTTACAAACTATATATATTCTTGTTCAGCATCAACAATATAGTCGATATGGTCATGACTGTCTGTGTGTTCTTATCAAAATTTGGAGATAATAAGATCAACCTAATTGGATGACAATATGTCTTATTTAGCATAATTTTAGCACTGTACAGATCAAGTTTGTTTGAGAATTGGTTAGAGCACACTCGGCTATAGCTTTCTTACTTGTTTAATCAGCAGAAAAACTTCAATAATAGGCATTAAAAGGTTTAAGAGAATTCTGCAATTTGAGCTTGCTAGACAGAAATATGTAGAGAACTTATAGCTGCAACTTGAGCTATAAGCAACCCAGATTTAACCTCACTTTACATAAGGAAGTGCTGTGAATTTGACTTGTATATGAAATCTTAGAATAATTTAATTATTTGGGTGCCAGTAAGCACATGCACTATATAAAGCAGGCATGGTATATTTGCATTATGTATGTATGCAAATATTTCTGCACACACAGACTTCAACGTAACCTCACTTTTACAAAAACAAAAACAATTGCTGTCCGTTGCATGCATACATATGTATACACTGCATTTTATGGCCCTATACCCTGTAATTCGATCAAGGACGAGTTGAGTGCAAGTGCCGTTGACACACTTGGCATGTCCACTTGCCCATCCACTTGGCGATGACTCAGTTAGCTCGACTGTTGACACACAAAGCATTCACTTATGCACTTCACAGAGAGAGAGAATGAGTGGGAGAGTGGGAGAGATATAGAGAGGGGAGCATGCAAATGTGCAGCAACACATTCAAATTAACCTCACAAAACGCACCTTAATCAAGAAGGGCCAATCCAAGTGGGAGACACTCTTGGTGTCATCGTGCTCCTGGCCATCGTAGACCACATCGTAGCTGTCCAGCGGGGAGTGCAGTGCGGCGACACTCATTTTAACACAACTAACAACACAAATTCAATTGGAAAATCGCACACACACACACACACAAGGGCAGAACCAGGTTGAAAATTCGCGATATTTGTTGCTTGGCCCTTATGATCAGGGGCGCCGCTGGGGCGGAGTGTGCCACATGCTGCTGCTGCACGTTTTCCTTAGCTGCTTTTCTTTTGTGTGTCAGCTCAAAACAGGGTGGAGCTGCCTGCACGCCACGACATGTCCTGCTGCTGCAACTGGAGCTGGTGATGGTGATGATCCTGGTGATGGTGTTGATGTGCTCGCCTCCAGTTGAGGATACTTCACTGCCTGCCGATTTTCATTTGCAATTTTTTATTGTGTACACTTCATTTGTGGGTTGCAAGTTGTGTGTGGCACGACGCACAATCGGGGCCAAGACAAATTCGCTTGTGGTACAACAAAGCAGCAAGGCAGGCGCGCTTTTGTGCCTGCTGTGTGTCCCTGCAGCGCATGCGTGCGACAAGGACAACACGGCAAGTCGTGTCGATTGTTTTGTGTTACGTGCAAGCGAGATAGATATTGTGTCACACGGCCATTTACAACCCTTGCACGAATTGCAAAGCACAAGAGAGCAGCGAAGCGAAGCTCAGGCGAAAAGCTTCGGCGAAGCGAAGCTTTGCATCGGTAAACGGAAGCTCAGGTGAATATAAACAATTTACATGCAAAGCAATGCGTATGTAAATATTGGTTTTTATACCCTGTCACATTTGCAGGTCATGTATAGGGTATATTAGACTACTAAGAGTAATGTTTAGTGTGGATTGTATTGGAAGCGTAGTTAATTGTAATTAGATAAAGCGTTTTACGGGATATTTATTTGCGTGTCAAATATGGGGTTTATTCAGTGTGAATTGTATTGAAAGAGTAGTCACTGCGGCCTTGCCATAGCAATTTACAGGGTATTTATTTGCATGTCACGTTTGGGGCCAGTTAGACTTTGAAAAATTGGATAGAGTTCAGTGTGGACTGTATTTATTGAGTATATAATTCGAACTAGCTACAGCGATTTACAGGATATTTATTTGCATGTTCTGAATGGGGCATATTAAGTTAGTAAAAGTAGAAAGAGAAAGTAGAGTTTAATATGAAGTGTAATAGGAAAGTAATCAGTAAGATCTAACCACAGAGTTTAACAGGGTATTTATTTGCATGTCCAGTATGCTGTATATAAGGCTTGTGAGACCAAGAAAAATAGGTTAGGATTCTGTGTGGATTGCATTAAGTATTTACGTATTTTGTAAGTATTTAATTCCAACAAGCCACAGGGATTAACAGGGTATTTATTTGCATGTAAAGTATGGGCTATATAAGGCACGTAAAAATAGATAAAGGGACTACAGTTCAGTGTGGATTGTATTGGAAGAGTAATCACTTCGAACTAGACAACAATTTAGAGAGTATTAATTTGCATGTCACGTTTAAAGCTAATTCGGCTTCGAAAAATAGGGTAGAGTTCAGTATGGATTGTATCACGAATATATTCAATTCAAACTAGCCACTGCGATTTGACAGGGTATTTATTTGCATGTCTAGTATGGGCTATATTAGGCACGTTAGAGTAGAATGAGGGAGTACAGTTCAGTGTGGAACAAGCCACATAATTTCATGTCCAGAATGGGATATAAGTCTTGTAAAAGTTGAAAATACGCAGTGTATAAAGAGAGTCAATTCAATTCAAACTAGCCACAGCGACTGACAGGGTACATTCACTTCTATCACTCCCCTTCTTTCCGCACAAACAAAAAACATTTGCGTGTTGTATTGGATTACATATGTAAGTATTATGTATTATTATTATTTAATTTGTTGCTAGGCACATAAAGACATATGTGAACACGTGTGTGGGTGTGTGTGTGTGGATTCGAATTGAAACTGTAATGAAAGTGCATTCGAAATGCGATGCTAGTACACTTGTGCATACCCTGCGAAAGGGGGGAATGGGGTATATCGAGTATATAGTATATATATGTTTATTTATGTATAATAATAGATAATAGCATTAATAATACACATCAACTTTGCGCTAATTTGGAATTGGATTTGGATCTGATGAGGTTGAAGAATTCTTCTTCTCATATTTCTCTGGTTAACAAAGTTCGGCAACGCGTAACATTCAAATAACTACAATAATATAAGGTTTGTATATATATAGAATTTCGATATCTCTTAGTTTTCTTCTTCATATTTATCTTCTTCTTCTTATTGTTGTTGTTGTTGTTGGGCTAGATCATCTCCAGCTTAGGGAGAACGTATGATCGCCTCGTAGGCAGCGAAAATGATATTGGCCACCTCAACGGAACGTGACTTCAGACTGAGCGTGGCATCCGGATTGCCTGGCTGCAGCTTGAGCTCCAGCAGCACCCAGATGTTGTTGGTCAGCTTCAGGGATTGATAGAGCATATCCTGACCCTCCACATTGCGCTTGGCAATGGTGAATATGTTGTTGGTGGTCATCTTGGAGGCAATGCCATCGGTGGTGCCAATGACACCACTCAGACTATACTGCAACTCATTGGCCGCCGGTATCTCCTTCCAGGTGTTGAGGAACACACGCTTATCCAGCTGCCCATCCTCGGCGAACAATACATTTCCATGCACCAAGCAGGCAAAGTAGAAGATATCGATGTTGTTCTTCACAGCAACCTGTAGATTATTCAGCGGCTCCATGCGCTGTATGGGACCACTGGTGCCGAGGGCCAGGGTCATTTCGGTGCTCTGATTTGGTGGCAGCGGTGGCGCTTGCAACGGCGAGGCAGGCACCAAACCAAAGCTATTCTTATTGAGCTGTATGGCAAAGTTGGTCATCGGTTGCATTGCCTTGTTGGTGAGGGTCATGTCCATGAAGATTTCGCCATTGCGACGCGAGAATGTGCCCTGAATCTCCAAGCCTTTGCCCTTCTCCGCGGGCAGCCAGACAACTTTGGGTATTTGCACGCCCACAGACAACGAGGTGCCCGCCAGGCCAAAGATGTCGCCCAGCAGGCTGCTGGCACCACCAACCCCAGCATGGCCAGCGTCGGCAGTTACCGCAGGTGGTCCGCCTAGGAGAATATCCAGACCACCGCCGAGTAGATCAACATTGCTGGTGGTTGTTACAGGTGCAGCGGGCATGGCGGGTGCATTGATATCCATGGAGAGCAGGTCACCAATGAGTGACTCTTGATTGGGTATAACCATGGCCTCTGAACCGGCGCCACTCTCCGACTGCTCCCCGGCAGCATTGCCTGCGCCGGCTGCACGATTGGGCAACGATTTGCGTACACCAGCACCGCGACCCTCAACGAACGCTGTCGGTGGCTTGTGGTAGACACTGGCCAGCGAGCTAATGTGACAGATGAGCTCGTCCAGCAGCGTGGGTTCCAGCAGATCGGTTTCCTCCGATATCAATGGCTTGTCGGCCAGCACCACCTCCTTGGCAGCAGCTGGATCTGTGGATAGCAGGCGCCAGTAGATGAAGCCACGATCCCTCAAGTCGGGATTATCGGAATCCTGTGTGGCCAGCGACAGCACATGCTGCACCAGCTCCTGTGTGTCCGATGGCCGCTTGAGGAACAGCTTCACCACCGCTGTCAACAACTGCAGCTGCACCTGTGCATTCTCATCCTGGAAGCCCTCCAGAAAGCTATCCAACAGCTCATCGGCATTGTCAATACGCTCCGCATACTCGCCAATTATCCAGACCATTGAGGCACGTGCCTCCGGCTCGTCCAGTGTGTCCAGATTCTCGCAGAGGGTGCTAATGATGCTCTCATATTTGTTGGGATACTTGCGGAATATGTCCTTGATCACAACAATGGCCTCCTGCACAACATAGTTGACCTTTGTCTGGATGAGATCCAACAACGTGGAGACACAACGCTCTGCCGATGGTTCCACCTTGATGGCACAACGTCCGATAGCACGCACAGCTTTGCGCACGAAATCCACATCCACCTCGGTCGCATATTCCTTCAGTTCACTCAGCACTTGGGCAATGTTGCTCTGGTTGGCCAGACGTATCATAATGTCCAGTTTCTCGAGCTTCACATAGATGGGATCATTGTACTTGACGAAGAAGACCTTCATCTCATGCTTGAGAATGTCCGGACGCTTCTGTACAATCAAATTAATGTTACGCAGTGCAACATACTGTACCTCAGGCTCTGAGGAGAGCAGGGTGACCAGTGGCGGTGCCAGCTTCTTGGTGAGCGTGGCACAGAAATCACTATCGCTGGACAGCATCTCCAGCAGCTTCATCAGCACCTTGACGGCACTGAGCACAACGGCTGCATTGGCATGCGCCAGACGTGGTGTGATTCTCTCGCAAATCGATTGCGCTTCACGCTCATCCTTGGGGCTATAATTGGCCAGTGAGTCAAGGATGAAGACTTGTCCCCACTCGGTGCATTCGTTCAGCGCAGTCAGCAACTTGTTGATGGTCACCGAATTCATTTCCACCAACGGTTGTCCCGATTGACTTGCCTCATTGATCTCGCTTAGTGCTGCAACTGCATTGGCCACCACCATGGGATTCGAGTCGGAGAGCAGATCTTTTAGCTGATCAAGGAAGCCCTGATCCTCGACCATTGTTGCTGAGATGTCATAGAGCTTGGCCACGCATACAGCTGCCGTCTTGCGCACATACGGATCCTCATCCTTGAGGCATTTGCGTAGAGGTTCGCAAAGGTATTCGGTAATCTTGTCGACACGAATGCAGCCCATGGTGCGCACGGCCAGGGCACGTATCAATGGATTGGAGTCTTCGCAATCCTTAACGAACGTATTCACTGCCATTATGGCCATGTCTGGCTGCGATTTGGCATAGTTCATCAAGTAGAGATAGACAAGCTTCTTCAGTTCGAGATTATCTGTTTGCATGCAATTGACCACGTCGGGAAAGAGGGCGGAGACATCTTTGCCCACTGTCATGCTGGCAATGACCTTCTTTACCGCCTCCTTCTTCTTCTCCTTCTTGTCATTGTTTAGCTCCGATTTCAGTTCGAATATTTCGCCCTTTTTCGTTGTCGTAAAATACTTTGAATCGGTCATTTTGCTGCTGTTGTTGTTCTCACACCGGAACTCACGCTTGGAACTTGAAGAGGAAACAAGAATGAAAGAAATGAGAGTAAAATAGAGATTACTTAAATGTATGTATAGAATATATACACTTAATCACTGATAAGCTGCACTTAGAAGTGCAATTTAGAGAGGTTTTCTCTCTAAAACGATAAATTTCCCTCTATGCTCCAATAATAATGTATGTATAAGCCTAATTACATATACATATATGTATATATAAGTGCAGCCTATTGATTTCAATTTTCCGGACACTTCCTCTGGAGGGGCGTAGTAGCAGCACACACACACATAAGCAGAGCCTACATAAAGCTCCATGGAGGCGAGAGTTAACTGAGTAACACACACACACACACACAAGCGTAACTTTGATATGTTCATGTATTGGTGCCGACGACCACTGGGTTTACTCATTTATATGATGGCTTGAACACGTCTCACAATTTTCATGCATGCCGATTTTCTATAGTATCCATTGGTTTTTCCACTTATTCAACACATAACGTGTTGGCGACACTATGTTGCAACACTTTAGAATAGTTGCAAATCATTTAATTACCTTTAAATATGCTTTTTAAAAATTGTTTGCTTATGTTACTCTCCTGCTGCTGCGACTTGCATATGTAAATGGTTATGTGTGTGCGCGGAGGTCTGTATACGTGTGAGCTCTTTTGGATTCTTTCGCTGTATGCGCGACCAGTGTTGCTTGCCATAATATCGATAGCAAATGCATGCATATCCGATTAGTATTCAAATTTATGTTATGGTATTTCCAAGCGGTTGGCTTGCACAGCCAAAAAGGAAAATACAAAAATTGCATATTTATGAAAGAGAAAAATGAAAATCAATGGAAATACTTGTAATGTTTTCGTGTCATTGCGTAACTCACGAATTGAAGCGATCTAGTTACAGTAGTTACTGCAAATGCATGCAACTGCAGAAAGCAGTAGTATATTTATATAAGTATATGTGGGTATTTAATAAATACGTATCTTGAACACCTAAACTTATTTCCGTTGACTGAGTTTTGCGCAAGTGCAACGAAGCCAATACGCGATGTCTGTGTCTTCCGTCTGTGCGAAAACGAAGAAAGAAGTTTACATGTAACAATAAGAAAAACACAAAGGAAATAAAAAACAATGGAAAACTATGGTAAAACACTCAAAACAATTGCAACGAATTTCTTATGCGCTGCAAATGATCCAAATTATGCATAGATGGCATTTTTAAACTATATACATTTATAGACAGTTCACAATTAGTTCTATAGTATAAAAAGTACTAAAAAAT
Organism: Zaprionus lachaisei; assembly: GCA_018901815.1. Classification (NCBI taxonomy): domain Eukaryota; kingdom Metazoa; phylum Arthropoda; class Insecta; order Diptera; family Drosophilidae; genus Zaprionus; species Zaprionus lachaisei. Next base: position 38,175 of record JAEIFI010000357.1, read on the forward strand.
GCAAATCTTTGCAAGAAAAAAGGCTGCTTAGCACATTTAGTATTTTTTGGGGAAATTAACCGTTATTCAAGTTCAGCTCAAGTGAACCCTTAAAATTCCGGGTTCAAGGCGGGATATGAGTCTTTAATAGAAAGTTCCCAGTAAAATGCAATTTTAATTATGATTGTTTGCAGGGTACACACATTACTCGTAAATGCCCAAAAAAAATAAAACAAACCATGGCGAACAAATCTGGGAACAAAAACGAAACAAGAGAAAACACCCACAATCAGCAGTAACAGCAACAACAACAACAGCAACAACAATAACAGCAACACGATGATGATAATTCGCTATTGCGATCTCTATCGACAATGCGAATCGTATTCATAAATTGCAGGTTTGCTCGGATCGGCGGCGCGTGCTCTTCAACTGGCGATGACGTTGACGAAGAAGACGACGACGACGACGTTTGCCATGGGCTGCACGGAAGCGAAGCCGAGCGCGGCGCCGGCGCATTCCAAAGCCACATTTACCGTTTAAGCCAAATGTGTGTGCAGTATGTGTGTGTGAGGGGGCTGGCATGCTCATAATTCGTGATATAAAATAATTTGCCAGCACTGTGCCAGCAATCATTCGTTATCGAGCAACTCGAGCGGTCACATCGTTAAGACTTTTCCACGCCTAACCTCAAAACTCAACTAGCATGGATAATCGTAGTGTGGTAATGGATCAGTTAAAGGATATTTGGATTATAAACAATATGAATACATATTATACATATTTTTGATTTGTTTGCAGTTGCTGAAGCTGTCGATCTTGGCTGTTCTGGTGCTGCTCTTTGTCTGTGTTCAGGAGACACAAGCTGGGTATGGTTTGGAGAATTTACGGAAGATTTCGACTTCAATAAACTTATTGTATTCTCCATATAGTCATCAAAAGAAGAAGAAGATCGTTATACATGTGCCAGTGCACAAGAAGATCGAGAAACATGTGCATACGGTGATAAAGCATGTGCATCATCATCATAAGCCGATTGTCCTAAAGGAGGAGAAGAAAATCATACACGAGGAGCATCGTCCCATTCAAATCCATCAGACCAAAGAGCATATACATCATCATGAGAAGCATGAGAACCATGCCCACCACGATCATCATGAATACCATGAACATCATCATCCCAAAGAACATGTTCAATCTGTCGAGGAGGAGGAGGAGCACATCCACCACCATCATAATTACGAGCACAAAGATGGGTATATTGGCAGCGATACGGGCAGCAGTGGCAGTAGCAGCGGCAGCAGCGAAGAGCGCTGATTATATCCAGCTTGATGCACTGAGTGTGGTGATCCCCAGCGCCGACGTAGACTGATGATTATTATAAGCACAGAAATAATACTAGAGAAAATTAAACGCGGCTCCGAATGATCTGTGGGTAAATTGGTGATTCTTACTTTGTGATGAAATAATTAGATTTAAGGATGCTTAATTTTTTTTTTTTTATTTTTGTTTACTTTCAGACTTTTTTTTTGTATTTTAAGTTATTAGTTTTAAAAACGGGGTGTTGTAAAGGATTAATAAACAAAGACAAACAAACTGTTCTTATTGTGTTATTGGTGTGTATTTTGAATGTAGATTCAAAATGGGCGCGCAACTTGTTCGATTTTCAAAAAAAGGCAGACTTACAACACTTGTGCGCACCGATAGTTCGATATGCTCGATTTCGATAAAAATTGACAGCGACGGCGAGAGCGAAGACAAGGCAAAATAAAATAAAAGAAAAGGCATATGAAACGAGGGAGCATAGGGAGTGAGTGTTACTTTGCAAAAAAGAGAAAAAAGAAGAACAAGAACCCAAATAAAGAAAAGTTCAAATTAATGGCTGAAACGATGCAGATTATGTTTTGATAACAACAACAATGACAACTCTCGGATCAAAGAGAAAACGGGAAAACCTTCACGTACAACCAACAAGAGCAGCAGCAGCGAAAATAACAACAACTACTACAATAGCAGCAACAGAAACAGCAGCAGCAACAACAACAAAAACAACAACGCAACGCAAAGCAACAACAACAACAACAACGACAAGAAGAGCAGCAACTGTGCAACTGCTGCTGCTGCATCCACGAAGACACTAACCCAATAGAAACAGTAACCGAGAATCGAAATCGAATCGATGTCGACATGTTGATGTTGATGAAGTGAATTTTTGAAACGTATTTTACTGAAGTGCATGAAACCCCCTTGCAATATAAAATCTCATATATGTATGTGCATTCTATACACACTGTTTTGCACTGCAGCAGCCACACACGCCTTTATTTTGTATTATTATTTTCATTTCTGCTTGCCTCGTTGTTTTCGACTCAGCCGTAGCCGCAGCCTCTCGTTGTGCCAATTCGCCTTCACTTTCCCCCGGAAGGCAACAACAACGGCAGCAACAGCAACAACAACAACGACAAAGCAGAAGCAACAGCAACAAATTACACTCGAATTTCAACAGTATTGAGTGAGATTTAAGCTTGTCAATTCAATGATAATAAACAGAACAACAACAATAACAACGCGAGCAGCAGCACGCTGAGTGAGAGTGTGTAGTGAGTGAGTAACGCGTGAGAGAGATAACGGTGATCCTTCGAATAGAATCGAGTGCGAGTGCGAGACAGTGACAGAGAGAGAGAGAGAGAAGGCGAAGGGGGTGCATAATAGCGATGCTGTATAGGCCACAATGGGTTCACAAACCTTGGAGATCTTGCGCCAAGGCGTGTGGGCCTCACTGACCGGCGGCTACTTCTATGATCCCCATCAGGGAGTCTTTTGCAATGTAGTGCACCTCTATCTCTGGCTCTACCTGCTCTGTTCGCCCTTTGTTGCCTACCTGGTGAGTAACTACCTTTGTGCACTTGTAATCTAAGTGAAACTGTTTGTTCATACCTCCCCCCCCTCTATCTTTTTAGTACTTTCCAAGCACATGGCTGACCTGGTGCCTATACTGTGTGCTAACCAGCAGCACCGTATTGATGGTAAAGCTAATTAATCTGGCCCTGCATCGCCTCTACGATCGCGCACAGACCATGTCCGAGGTGAATCTGAAGAGTCAATTCTTCAAGGTCACCAAAGAGACTGAGCTGGGACGTGGCCGTGACGAGGATAACGGCATTGAGATGAAGATAATGCGTGCCTCCGGTGGCGGTGTCGGTGGCGTTGGTGTCGCTGGTGCCGTTGGCGGTGGCTCACGTCTATCTGTCGAGCAGGCAATCAACGAGGCCAGCGAGGAGAACAGCATCATGTCCATTGACAATGTGAATAGCATTATTGGTGAGTGTAGTATCTTCAGCAGAAGAAGCTGCTCCAACTGTTTAACTAATCTTCTCTTCTTCTCCTGCTGCAGATCTCAAGGTTGATGTGCATCGCAAGAATAGTTCGGAATCCATTGAACTAATGTTCTATGCCCCTTCAATGCTCTCCGGCGGCAGCCAGCAGGATCAACAGTCGCTGGCTGGCTCGGCTAGTGTCACCAAATCCATACGCTCCACACTGGCTGCTGCAGCGGCACAGAGCAACATGTCTGCCAATGAATTGTTCAGCAAATATCTGACTGTATATCCCGAGGTCGTCGAATCCAATGCAGCTGGCAGCAGTGCCGGCAGTGCTGATGGTGGTGCCAGCAGCAGTGGGGCAGACAGCACAATTCGCTGTCCCAATGGTGTTGGTGCCACAGTTGGTGCAACAACAACAACAACAGCAACAGCAGCAGCAGGCGCAACAACAACAACAACTGGCACAGGACGCACTGGACACTTGTCACGCAAGTGTTCGGAGGTCTTCAGTCGCCGGCATCGACGTCGTTTGGAGCGCCAAAGTAGTCTGGATACGGCTGCAGCTGGTGCTGGAGCTGCTGCGGGTTTGGAGCCAACATTTAGTGCCAAACTGATGCGCAATCAATCAGATACCATTGCCACAACAACAGCAACAACAACAGCAGCCACAACATCGCTGGGTGCACCAAGTTTCCTACACACAAAAGCTGGACGAGCACATCAGCAGCAACAGCAGCAGCAGCAGGTTAATCCTCGCCAGCATTTCATAGCCAATACAGGAGGAGGTGCAGCTGGAGCTGGAGCAGGCGACAGTGTGTCATCTTCAACGGTGCTGATGGTGGCACCACCCTCAACGGGTGCCACGCCCTTCTCCCGTCTGCAGCGTCATCGCAGCTTTGAAACCTATCACGGTCGCCTCAAGCATCAAAGTCGCGCCGGCGCCGGCCTCTTTCAATCAATGCAACATCAGCAGCAGCAACTGCAACAGTTGCAGCAGCAGCAGCAGCATCATCAGCATCCGCAGCAGCAGCAACATCTACACCAGCAGCAGCATCACCAGCAACAGCAGCAACATCAAAGCAACGAGTCGGAGGAGCTGATGGACAGCGCTGCTGCCAATGATGCCTGCAATCGGGCGCTGCAATCGTGGATCTTGGACTCCTCATCGGATGTCTATCTGGAGGATGATAGCTACACCAAATCGGATCTGGGCATTGAGCAGCAATCGCAGCAGGCGTCGCATGCGCCCTTCCGCTCGCAGCATCATCATCACCATCATCATCATCATCATCATCAGCTGCATCACAATCATCACTTGCATCATCCGCTGGGTGGTGTCATCATACGCAAGGATCCCATTAGCACCATGTCAGCACTGCAACTCACCTCATCCTCCTCCGCCGAGACGACAGCGGGCGTGGCCAATGCCAATAGCAGCAGCACCACAGCTGTCAGTCGTAGCGGTATTGGAACTGCAGGAGCCGGTGCTGGTGGTGCTGGTGGTGGTGGTGCAACGGCTGCCATGAAACGACGTAGACATTCCAATGCCACCAGCTATCACAAGCACAACACTGGGAGTGTGTCCAAGTCGACGCTACTCTCTGGTAGCCAGCAGACCAACCACAATAGTACCACAGCCTCGGGTGGTGTGCGTCGCATTAAGAGCGCCGCCTTGGAGGTGCTGTGCCCGCAGGCATCTGTCTCCAACTTGAGTCCACATCCGAATAGCGTGGAGGCGATCAGTGGCCAGCAACAGCTGAGGAATCCACTGCCACCGCCGAGCAAGAGTCTTGTGCGTAATCAGCATTTGAATCTATATCCGCCACGTCTGGTGGATCAGAATTATACAGAGCAAAGTGGCACGGGCAGCTGCAGCAGCGTCATCTTTGGCAGCTCCAGTGCATGTGGCTCCACCACGGCGCTGATTGAGCCACCAGTTTATCCCATTGTCGAGCATTTGGATGAGAAGCCAGCGGGTGAGCATGAGACAACGACAATGCAGCACGATGCGGACGATGATGACGATGAACTGGACGATGTGCCAGTGCGTCGACGCACACGTGCGCTCGGCTGCAGCCAGACGCATCACAGTGCCGAGTCCGATGTGGGCGGCATACTGGCCGACGATGATGATGATGTCTTCAAGGATTTCGATAAGAATCTAGACCATATACTCAGCGGACTGCAGCAGACGCATCATCAGCTTGACGATGATCTGAAGACCACATCAACGGCGGCGGTGGCGGCGCAGGTAATAGAGATCACAGCATCCGATGATGAGGAGTTGGACAACAATACAGGCTCACGTTCGCCGTTGCTTAGCAATCGGCAGCAGCAGCAGCAGAGTGCCAAGGAATTGGCTGCCGAGCAGGCGCTGCGACAGGAGCTCTCCCTGCCGGCACTGCAGCGGGAACAGACGGCAGCCACATGCGCGCCAGCAGCGCAAACTGCACGCAGCCAATTGATACGCAGCGAGGCAGACTCGGGTTGTCCGTCGAGTGATTGCGAGCAGGTCAGTGCCAGTTCCAAGGATCAACTGCTGGCTGGCAGTCTGTGCAAGCAGCAGGAACGAAGCGAACGCAGCGAGCGAGAGCGAGAGCGGGAGGATGATGAGGAGCAGCCCTGCACATCACGCATGGCGGCCAGAAGTCTTGGCGCCATACCCAAGGTGGTCAAGTATCGTGAAGTGGATGAGGTGCGAGGTGCAAACTGTCGACGCACTGCCTCCAATGCGAATGTAACCACAACGAACCACAGCAGCACGTCAGATGCTTGCAACAACAACAACAACAACAACAATGAGCTGGCATTGGTTAAGCATACAAAACTCTCAGGCGTTGGTGGCTCTCGCAATTCCTCCTCTTCCAATTCGACCCACAGCATCAGTCTGACAGAGAGTCTGACGGCGGACATACACAAGATGCTGTGGCTGATGCATGGCGGCGCAGTCGATGATCGTGGTCGTCCCATTGCTGGCATACTGGCCGATGGCACACCCGTGCCTGCCAACCCCAGCATTGTGCCCCCCAACATGTCCAGTGCGCACTTCCAGTTCTATCAGGATGCCATACAGGCTCTGCAGGGCAGCTATCCTGCCTCCAGTTCGGTGGAGCACATGACGCATGTGGAACGTGCCTTGGCACGCGATAAACTGCGCATGGATGCCAAATTGGTCTGCGAACAGTTGGCAGCGGCAGCAGCAGCAGCTGAGGCAAGTGCCGCCGCCGCCGCCGCCGCTGCCGCCAGCAGCAGCAACAGCAACAGCAGCAGTGCCCAGCAGCAGCAACATCATCATCATCATCATCATCACAGTGCTGGTGCAGGCTCGGGCAGCACCTCGTTGAGCATGTTGCTCAGCAGTTCGGCGCGTGCGAACAGCGCTGCCGCAGCGCAGTCGTTGCAGGGACTCTTCAATATGATGCGCAGCGAGCGGCAGGCGGCACGCAATGATGCACTGCAGCAGCAATTGAATGAGGCAGCTGCCGCAGCAGCAGCAGCCGCTGCAGGTGTAAATAGTGCTGGCAATGTCTCTGGCTCCGATGCTGCTGTATCGGCTGCAATTGCTGCCGCAGCGGCCAGTCAACAACAGTTGCAACATCATCAGCACCATCAGCAGCATCAACTCAGTCAGCCCATGCTCACGGTGGATGGACACTATGCACCATACTGTGACTATTGGCGTCCAGCTTGTCTGCTTGCGGCCGAGAAGCCGGTGGCACCCAAGAGCTTCTACAAGTATCGTTTCAAATGGTGTGGCCAGGAGCATGAGTTCAAGATTGCCATGGATCGTCTGGAGTTGTTGGCACTCTTCGATCGGGATCTGCACTGGCTGCACGTGCTGCTGGCCAGTGTGCTCTGCACCTTGGTCGCCTGCCTGGGTGCGGCAATTTTGCAGCACAATTACTACAAGGATCTCTGTGTGCTGCTCTTCTGTGCCGTCATTGCTGGTGCACAGTACTCGCTGGTGAAGAGTGTGCAACCAGATGCAGCATCTCCAGTGCATGGATTCAACAAGACTGTCGCCTATTCGCGTGCAATATACTTTTGTCTCTGCGGTGGTTTGTTGCTACTCCTCAAGCGTCTGGACACGGAGTATGCACAGCGACCGCCAGCTGCATTGATATTCTTCGGGATCAACTATTCTCCAGCCAATGTGGTGGCCATGTTGCTGCAGTCTCTCTATGTGCTCTTGCTCTGCTTTCCCATCATCTTCTCGGTCGGTTTGTGCCCGCAAATCAATACGTTTCTCATGTATCTGCTGGAACAGCTCGATATGCATCTCTTTGGTGGCAATGCAGCAAGCAGTCTGCTGGGTAAGCTCAAATCCTTCTCTTCCTCCTTATCTTCCTCCTCTTCCACCTTACCTGACTCTCAGGCCCTTACTTATACCCCTGCAACGCACCTCGGGAGTCATCTACGACACTATAAAGTATATATATTCTGCATCAGCATCAATAGAGCTGTCATAGAGTCATACATGTCCGTCTGTTCTTGTGTCCGTCTGTACGTGTGTCCGTCTATCCGTCTGTCCTTGTGGCCGTTTATCCTTATGTTCGTCTGTCCTTGTGTCCGTCTATCCGTTTGTCCGTCTATTGCAACGCAAACTAGTCTCTTGGTTTTAAAGCTATCTTCATAAAACTTTATACACATGCTTCTTATTGCTGCAGGCTGTATATAAGTCGGAACTAGCCGGATTGGAAGCATATATCGTATAGCTATCATACATTCTATCGGCCGATTTTTGTTGTTTGGCAAGATATTTCAACCAAATTAACTACCTCTGACTCTGCACATTAAATTTCATCAAATACTGAGCACTATATCGTATAGCTGCCATAGGAACTATCGGCCGATATTGGTTATTTGTCAATTTATTGCAACCAAATTTACTGCATCCGTTTTTATTAATATATATAATATGTCTATAAAATTTCATCAAAATCTGAGCACTATAACATATAACTATCGGTCGGTTTTTGTTATTTGTCAATTTATTGCAACTAAATTTACTACATCCGTCTTTATTTATATCTATTATATACCTATCAAATTTCATCAAAATCTGAGCACTATATCGTATAGCTGCCATAGAAACTATCGGCCTATATTGGTTATTTGTCAATTTATTGCAACCAAATTTACTACCTCTGACTTTTTCCATATACATATATGTATAACATGCCTATGAAATTGCTTCAAAATCTGAGCACTATAACATATAGCTGTCATAGGAACTATCGGTCGAAATGAAGATTTTTGTATGAAGTGCAGTTTTGATTTTAGAAATAACTTAACTAATCAGTGCTAATCAAAGTTAGACAGTAATCGAGGTATTATTGAATTATGCACTATGGTGCATATATAGTAAAGTATAGGAAGTAGTCTAGGAACGATCGAAGAACTTACCAAGAGTTAGAACCTCCGGCATGCCGAAGATAGCCTTTCTTTCTTGTTATAGAATTACTTAAGTTATCGGTGTCAATCAAAGTTATACATAATATTTTGCAACATTATATATAACTAGTATATGAAGTGAGATATTTATATTCTGCGGCATTACATGTAACTAGTAAAGGAACTATCGGGAGATATTGGAACCCGCAAGGGTGTAGAATCTTCGGCATGTCGAAGATAGTCTACTTTCTTGTTATAGAATTAACTTAAGTTATCGGTGTCAATCAAGGTTAGACAGTAATCGACGTATTATTATTAAATTCTGCTCCATTATATAGTATAATATAGAAACGATCGAAGAAGTTAAAAACCTACAAGTGTGTAGAACCTACGGCATGCCAAAGAACGTCTTTCTTTTTGGTTTTAGAAACAGTTTATCTTATCAGTGTCAATCAGAGTTAGACATAATATTCTGCAGCATTATATGAACTATTGGGAGTTATAGAAACCTGCAAGGTTGTAGAACCTCCGGCATGCCGAAGATAGTCTTTCTTTCTATTTAAACTTATACTCTCTCTTTCCTCTGCAGGCTCATTTCTTTGCCTACTGCGCTCTGTGCTGGCGGTGATGCTGCTCTATGGACCCTTGTATGCTGCCCTGGACGAGCATCGTGGCACTCAGTACATACTGTTCTCCATATTCTGTGCCATGCTCATACCACTTGGCTATCATCTGTCCCGCTCTGCCAGCGATTTCAGTCACCTCTGGCGACTCATCAAGACGTGCATTGTGAGCACGTATCGCGATGGCGATGAGGATGAACTGCATCAGGTGCATACAGTGCGACAGGCAGCAGGACAGCAGCCACAACAACAACAACAACAACAACAGCAGCAGCAGCAGCTGAAGCGGACACGCAGCAAGCGACAAGCAGCAGAGCAAGCGACGAGAGCACAACGACAACAACAACAGCAGCAACAGGAACTTGTTGTCAGCTCATCTGTGGCCAATAGCAATGAGCACATTGAGCTGAGTTCGCTGGAGAAGATTGCGATCAGTGAGGAGCAACAACAGCAGCGGCAGCAACAACAACGCGACGAACTGGAGGACGATGAGCCCGAGCCAGGCGAGGATGGGGGGGGAGGAGACACAACTGGGCAAGCATAGCAAATCGAAGGCATCCTCATTGGGTAGCAGTCAAACGCTGGGCAAGACCATTAGCAGCAGCAAGAGAGCAATCACAGCCTCAAGCTCGTATGCATCGATTGGTGCCGAAGATGCTGGCGAGGATGTTGCCATTGTGGAGCAGCTGCCAAGCAGCGAGGTTGCCGCCAAGCACGTACATCAGCAGCAGCAGGAGGAGGCTGAGGAGGATGAGGAGCATGTGTATGAGGAGCCAAAGACCACAACAGATGCACAAGATGATAAAATCTCAAGTTCTTCCACAACAAATCCCGGTGATATGTCCACCTTGACAGCTGGTGCTGGCACAGCCAATACAGATATTGATGCCGGCACTGGCATTGATGCTGAACCAACAGATGCGGAGGCAGTTAATCCAGCGCTACCCGAGCTAGATGGTGAACTGGAGAATGAGTTACCTGATCCATTGCCGCGTAAACTGCAAGCGACAGTGACGACACGACTGAAAAACGATCTGGTCGTTATGACCCTGTTGGCAGTCAGTGTGCTTGTGCTGCACTGCAGCACCGTCTTTACAGTACTGCAGCCTGATCTAAATGTAGTGCTCTATGCCTTCATTGGCACCCTGGGCGTGCTACTCCATTATGCTGTGCCACAGATGAGGAAACATATGCCTTGGCTCTGCTTTGCTCGTCCCCTGTTGCGTCAGAAGGAGTTCGGGCAATTCGAAGTGTTGAATGCACCACAGATCATGTGGTTCGAGAAGTTCTACATATATCTGTGTGTCATTGAACGCAATGTCCTCTTCCCCCCTGTTGGCAATCTCATCGTTGACAGCCGATTCACAGCTAATTGCCAATAAGTTTGGTGTTCCCTGGGGCACCCTCATTGTTGCAGTTTGTGCGCTCAAGTGTGAGTATTAACTAACTGAAATTGGGATACCTATAGCTTAATATAGATATAACATGTTATATAATGATGCAGGGAATTCCCCAAGAAATGCAAGATTTTAAGATAGATTTAACCATATTGACAATTTCATATCTCTCTCTGCTGTAGATCCTGAGTTTAATGGGTAAATTTGCCAACCTTGTTGAGTTTTTAACTCTTGAAACTTGGGAAACTTGTGTGTTAGCTTAGTACTGTACCATATGTACAATTTCATAGCTCTTTCTACTGTATATGCAGGGTTCAATGAGGAATTAGCCAAGAAATGCAGAATTTCCATATTTATAACACAGTTTCAACTAATCTCTTTCTCTCTTCTCATTTGCAGTTGTGCGCAATGCGTATTCAGATCCAACGAATCAATATCTCATCATTATATTCACCGTTCTGCTCTTTCGCATTGACTTTGCCATGGCCACAGAGAGTTTTATCATTGATTATTTCTTTGTATCTCTCGCATTTCGCAAATGTTGCGACTTTCTACTGAAGGTAAGTGACTGTGACAGTGACAGTGACAGTAATAACATCGATAGTAGCTATTATCGGTAGCAGCTGGCGCTATATTAACGATAGCAGCTATCTCTATACTATCGATAGCAACTATCTCTATCCGTTTGAAAGCAACTATCTCTATAATATCTTTATTAACTCTCTCTATATTATCGATAGCAACTCTCTCTATACTATCTATATTAACTCTCTCTATACTATCTATATTAACTCTCTCTATACTATCGATAGCAACTATCCTTATACTCTTGATAGCAACTTTATACCTTTGAAAGCAACTATCTTTATACTTTTAAAAGCAACTTTACTATCGATAGCAACTATCTCTGCACTATCGATAGAAACTATATCTATACTATCGATAGTAACTATCTCCTATCAACAACTATCCTTATACTCTCAATAGCAACTATCTCTATACTTCTGAAAGCAAGTATCTCTATACTGTCAAAAGCAACTACCTCTATACTATCGATAGCAGCTATCTATATACTATCGATAGCAACTACCTCTATACTATCGATAGCAGCTATCTATATACTATCGATAGCAACTATCTCTATACTAACGATAGCAGCTATCTCTTTACTATCTTTATACTATCGATAGCAGCTATCCCTATACTATCAATAGCAAATATCTCGATAGTACTTTATCTATTGACCATATCGATAGTAACTATCTCCAGTGAATATTAATAGTATCATTTGCTGGCTACCTTAGATAGTGCCTACTGCTGGGTACTATCGATAACTATTACTAGCTACTATCATTAAGTACTATTGTTAACCACTATCGATAGTAACTATTCCTAGCAACTATCGCTTAAAGAAAATGGCACCCAAACTAATGTCAAACTCTCTTCAGCTGCAATTCATAGTCACGTACATTGCACCCTGGCAAATCACATGGGGATCGGCATTCCATGCCTTCGCACAGCCCTTCAGTGTGCCCCACTCGGCCATGTTGTTCTTGCAGGCAGGCATATCGGCGCTGCTATCGACACCATTGAATCCCTTCCTGGGCAGCGCCATCTTTCTCACCTCGTATGTGCGTCCGGTGAAGTTCTGGGAACGGGATTACAATACACGTCGCATCGATCACTCCAATACGCGACTCAGTTCACAGCTGGAACGAGATCTGGGTGCTGATGATAACAATCTGAATAGCATCTTCTATGAGCATTTGACACGTTCGTTGCAGCATTCGCTTTGCGGTGATCTGCTCATGGGTCGCTGGGGCAATGTCAATCAGGGCGATTGCTTTGGTAAGTCCTGCACAGAGTTGACTTCCTTTTATGCTCCTTTTTACTGATGCAATCTCTGCTTACTTTAGTACTCGCCTCGGACGATCTCAATTGCCTGGTGCACATCATCGAGCTGGGCAATGGACTGTGCACATTCCAGATGCGTGGCTTAGAATTCCGCGGCACCTACTGCCAGCAGCGTGAGGTGGAGGCCATCACGGAGGATGTGGAGGATAACGATGGCTGTTGTTGCTGTGATCCCGGTCATTTACCACGATTGCTCAGCGCGAATGCCATGTTCTCTACACGCTGGCTTGCCTGGCAAGTGGTGGCTGCGCAGTATGTCATCGAAGGCTACTCCATCTCTGATAATCTGGCCAGTGCCACGCTGCAGGTGTTCGAGTATCGCAAGGTGCTAATCACCTACTACATTAAGGTGAGTCTGGCAAAGGAACTTTAGAGGGGAATCCTTTGTTAATACTTGTTCCTTCTCCTCTCCCTTGCAGAGCATCATCTACTATGTGGTGCGCAATCCCAAGCTGGAGCAGTGGCTCGCCTCTGGGCCCATACAGGAGGCACTGCAGCATACGCTGAGTCGTCAATTTGTCGATCTTGATCCCATTTTCAATTTCAATCTCGATGAGGATTTCGATTTTCGTGCCGTGGGCATAACTCGCTCCAGTTTCTGCTATGTCTACCTCAAGTGGATCAATTATTGTGTGGATAAGCGCAAGGATGCGCAGGGTGCTGCCAAGGAGATGCCCACAGCGCCGGCAACACCGGCAACTGCAGGAGCACCAAGCAATTCACAGCCAACAACAACACAGCCAACAGCACCAGCAGGCACAGCAGGGGCAGGAGGTGTAGGAACAGTAGGCACAGTAGGCACAGGCACAGTACCAAGTGGAGCAGTCTCAGGCACTGTCACGACACCCGCCACATTGCTGGTGACAGCAGGAGCCACATCATCAACGGTGGTGGCAACCACAACAGCTGCAACTACTGGCAATACGACGGCAACAACCACAGCAAACACAACACCCGCCCACAATGACTCGAAGAGCACACCGAATCTCTCCTCGCATGGCGCCACCACGGCTCCGCAGTCGAAGTCACAGTCACAGCAACAGCTGCGCAGTGTGCGGCCGCAGAAGAGTGCCACCATGAGTGGCAGTGGTAGTGGCAGCACTGTTGTGCCTGGCGTCGTGCCCGAGAGCGTTGATCAGTTGAGCAGTTCGCATAGTTTCGCCAACATATCGAGACAGACATCGGAGAGTGCACCCGGACTGGGTAACTATGTCACCTACATGGATCAGAATGTGTTTGTCAAACTGTCGAAGACGACGCCTGGCAAATCGTTGCGCAAGGAGGATTCACCACGTAATCTACACCAGCCACAGGTTGCAACAGTGACGGCAACAGGGCAGGCCACACCACAGCAGGAGCAGCAGCAACAGGGGCAGGGACATGGACAGCGACCTGCACTCAAGCTAAAGGTTGCCAGCGTATCTAAGGATGCTCCACTGGTCTCCCTCTGCCTGGCCTTGGGTCTGCTCGCGCGTCGTTCCCTGGCCACTGCCTCGCATAGTTCCCTAACGGGCGTGGAGTTCTTTCTGCATGGATTGCATGCTCTCTTCAAGGGTGACTTCAGGATTACCTCGCCACGAGATGAATGGGTCTTTGCGGACATGGAACTGCTGCATTCAGTGGTGGCACCTGCAGTCAAGATGGCACTGAAGCTGCAACAGGATCACATTACCAATCCGGATGAGTTTCTCGATCCACATGCACTGTACGAGGCCATCGATAGCTGCTCCAAGGAGTTGGTCATCTCACACGAGGCAGATCCGGTGTGGCGCAGCGCTGTGTTGCGTGGTGCACCCAATTTGCTGGCACTGCGTCATGTCATGGAGGATGGTTCCGATGAGTATCGCATCATACGTCTGACCAAGCGATTCCTTAGCTTTCGTGTGATCAAACTGAATCGGGAATGTGTGCGTGGCCTGTGGGCAGGACAGCAGCAGGAGCTGATCTATTTGCGCAATCGAAATCCGGAGCGAGGCAGCATACAGAATGCCAAGCAGGCACTGAGGAACATCATCAACTCGAGCTGTGATCAGCCCATTGGTTATCCCATCTATGTCTCGCCGCTGACCACCTCGTATGCGGATACCAATGGCCAGCTGTGCCAGGTTATTGGTGGTGCCATCACGCTGGACACCATACGTCAGACTGTGTTGGATTGGTGGCATCGCATACGCGAGAGATGCCGTCAGGGCTGCAGCTCTGGCTCGGCCATGGAGGCATCAATGCAGCTCGGTGGCACTTGCAACTTTGGCAGCGGTGGCAGTGTCGTTGGTGGCGGCACCAATACGGGCTCGAGTGTGGCTGGAGCAGGAGTGGGAGCTGTCGCTGTTGGTGGCTCTGCGGGCTCAGCGGTGGGAACACTTGCAAGCGTAGGCGGCGCTGCTGGAGCAGGTGGAGGAGGAGGAGCAGGTGCTGTTGGTGCTGGCAGCATAGCAGCTGGTGGCTCTGCCAGTGGAGCAGGCAGTGGCAGTGCACCCGGCACTGCGAGCAGCACTGGTGGTGATTCTGCGGGTGAACTTGCTCCGGTCTTCATATCTGCTCCACTGTACAATACACTCACTGTAAATAGCTACTATGGCGTACGCTCTGGCAGCGGCATGACGGGCATGAGCGGCATGGCGGGCAGCCTGGGAGGTAGCTATGTTAGCGACACCCTCGCAGTGGTGCGTGGCGGCCTGGCAGTGATGCCTGTGAAGCCAACGTCGACCACACTCATTGCTGGGCTGTTGAATCGCGAGAGGGATCAGGAGGCAGCCTCGTTGCGTGCCAGCAGCAGTGGACCACGCACTCGCAGTGGAGCTGGACAACTGCAGGCGAGTGCTCGTCGTGCCACGCTGCCCATTGCCAGTGGTGGTGGTGCTGGCGATGCACTGCCCTCCTCCAAGGAGACGCTGCAAATGCGTCCCGAACTGGTTGAACATGAGTGTCCAAGTGGACGCTCCAACAAGCTGCTGTCCTCCTCGTCGGGCAGTCTGGGCATTGGTGTGGGTGTGGGCAACATTATAACCACCCCAGGGGATTATCCACGGAAGACCAAAGGTCCCATTTGTCTGATGACAGGCGAGGGCACGACCACGACAGCGGCGACGACGGGAGGCACAGGAACAGCCACAGGCACTGGAGGCACAGCCAGCACAGGCGGAGCTGCAGCAGCAACAAGCACAAGCACGGGCAGTGCAACGCCACGCAAGCCTCGCATTGATATCTACAGAAAGGTCATCATTGTGGACGATACAGGGGTAAGTTGAAGAGCAGTCGAGAAGGAATGGGTAATATTGATATATTTGATATAATAAATATATTTGATATAATTGATACAGTTAAAACAGTGATTGATATTTGATATATTTAATATATTGGATATATTTGATATATTGGATATACTTGATATATTTTATATATGTGATATAATTGATATTGATGTATTGATATATTGTAAATGATAAATGTATATCTTAATTTAATTGATATAATTAATATTATTCGATATATTTAATGTATTTGATATATTTGACATATTTTGCATATTAGATATGCATCTTTGATACAATTGATATATTTTATGTAATTAATATAATAAATATATTTGATATAATTGATATAGGTAATATATGGATTGATATTTGATTTATTGCATATATTAAACATATTTTATGTATGTGAAGTAATCGATATATTGATAATATATTGATATATTGATATATTTAATATATTCGATATTATTGTATGTATATGATATTTTTGATATATTAAATATACATATTTGATGCATTTGATATTTATGATATTATTGTTATATATGATATTTTTGATATATATTTGTTATATTTTATATATGTGATATAATTAATATATTGATGTATTGAAAATATTTTGATACAATTGATAAATTGATATCTTCATGTATCTAATGTATTCGATATATTTGATATATTTGACATAATCGATATATTTGATATTATTTATATAATTGATATAATTATTTAATAGATTTGATATATTGGATATAAATGATATAGTTAATATTTTGATATATGTGATATATTTGATAAATTTTTATATTTGTTATAATTGACATATTGATATAATTGCTTTATATTTTGATATATTGAATAATATATTGATATTTAGATATATTAATATAGTTCTAGAACTAATGCTTCCCTCCTCTTCCCGCCTGCAGATCTACGACTGCCTGGATCTGATCGATGCTGTGGTCTGGCCCACAGATCACATGCGTGCCAACGGGGGACGTCTGAGCTGGAAGGATTGGGAGCCGAGTGCGGGCATGGTTGGCTATGTGGTGCACGTGTGGGTGCCCAATCACAAGGATGTGATCTTCCGCTCGCATGTCAATCACTGTGTGTATCTCATTGAGATCGGTGAGCATTATGTGCCCGTGGATGAGCTGGGATTGCGAGAATACAATCAAATTGTGGGCAGCAGCACTGAGGAGATGGCCAACTCACGACGCAGTTCTATACAGCGTGACTTCCATGAGTACAACATGCAGTTCAAGCTGGCCGGAGTGACGCCCATTGTGGGCAGTAAATCGCACAAGGCCAAGATACGTGCGGTGAGCAGCAGCAGCTCAGAGGATGAGGATGAAATGGTGGCCAGGTGTAGCACAGCCAAGTCAAAGCTAGCAGTAGCAGCAGGAGCTGGTAGCTCAGCCTCGACTGGCGTTGCAGCTGGACCTGTGCTACCAGGTGCCACCTGCCCCGCGGGCATTGATCTGATGAACTTCAATCGTTTGCTCAGCATGTGGAAACTGATTGCGGACAAGAAGAAGCAAGCGTTGACCATTGACACCTCGGAACCATTTGCGGCATTCGACTATATGGGTGAACTGCCGCCGGAACTGATGCGTCAGCTGGAGGAGAGTCGTTTGGCACAGCAGCGACAGCAGGAGGAACAGGAGGAGGAGGAGCTGCGCAAGCATTTGCAGCAGCTCGAGGATGAGGCACTGGCACTGGCCGCCGAGCAGGCAGCGATGCCTGTGCGCGAAATAGCAACGCCACCTTCCACGGAGGAGCTGTCCCTGGAGCCCAGTGGCTCGTCCACGGCCAACAGCACGCCCACAACGGCAACAACGCCAGAGCCGCTGGCAACAGCGCAACCAGAGCAGGAGACTGCCGAGCTGAA
The DNA here is from genome assembly GCA_018901815.1 of Zaprionus lachaisei. NCBI lineage: Eukaryota > Metazoa > Arthropoda > Insecta > Diptera > Drosophilidae > Zaprionus > Zaprionus lachaisei. The sequence goes on from JAEIFI010000357.1 coordinate 55,950, forward strand.
GACGACGCAGGAGACGGCGTGGAAGGAGGCAGAGCAGACACAACAAATAGCAGACAACGAAAATAAAGTAGAAGAGGAAAATGAACAAACAACGAAAGAATGTGAAGATGTCAAAGTGGAAGAGGCAGCGGCTGAGAAAGAAGAGCCTGAAGAGAAAGAGAAAGAGCATGACACGATTAGCGAGCAGGAGAACGGCACAACCGTTTAAAGCGAGACAGCAAGAGAAAGAGAGGGAGAGAGCGAGAGAGAGAATACGTGTAATATCAACTGAGAGAAAAATTTGCCCAGCGTCAAGCCCCCCAAAAACTACAAACGAATTCAACAAAATACTTCCACAAAATCAAAGTAGAGTTTTTAAAACGATTGTAAAAAGAAGAACAGAAAGAGAGAGAGAGAGAGAGAGGGAGAGGGAAGCGATAACTGTAAATATGAGTTAACACTGCATACTGTATCCCAAATATGCATATATACTATTAGGCTATAGATTTGTTATACCTATTGTCGATTGTGTGTGGTGTATATAACGTGAACGATCAAGAGAAACGGTTCGATTAGCTTTTTCACTCAAATCGTAGCTTAATCGTAAACAATAACACATATACTATATATTATATATGTATATGTATAGGAGGATATCTAATTCTAGCTATGTTTGCTATAAATCTATATATACACATACCTATTCATACCTATATATATATATACGATGGAAATTTACAAAAAAAAGGAAGAAAATCAAAACAAAAAAAGAAGGAAGCAAAAATTACATTTTTGTTAGTATTAAAAGATATATACATATACATATTAACTATACTATATAGCCCATACTCATAAATATATATATAGAGCAAAGAGCAGAGAATGTCAGACAGAGATGGAGACACAGAGAAAGACGAATGTAGATGTAGAAATGTAAAAAACGGAAAACGCAAAGGGACAAAAACTCAAAACCAAAATGCTTTTCATTAATTTTACTATAATATTGTAATTATTATTATTATTATTATTAATATTATAAATATGAGTTAACCCCTTCCCCCCACTCTCCTTGCCCCCTTGTCTTCCCTAGTTCTTGTTTTCTTCTGCTATTACTATTATTATTATATATATATATATATATATATACTATGCTTTCCTAGCCAAATGGGTAAACAAAATAAATAAGAACTAACAAAGAATTTATATAAATTAATTAATGAACCTAAACTAAACTAAAACAAAGCGAAACACACAAAACATACCAAAATTTTATTGTTAATATGAAAAATGGAAAAGAAAATGAACCTTATCACTAAATACACACATATATATGTGTTTGTACAAGTATTTAACTAAATCTAAACTAAGTTGGTAATATGAAACCGAATTCGTAATTAAAATGAGACGAAATTTGTAAATCGAATTACAAAATCCAAATCGAAATCAATCCAAGTAAAGTCATGATAAATTGCTGACTATATTTATATATATATACATATGACTATATGTGTATAATGTTATTGTTGGTGTATGATATACTATATACATATATGATATGCATGCATATATATATTGATATAAATTGTTCTATTTGATGGACGACTATCAATGGTTGATGATGATAAATGAAAAATGTAAAGCTCTCACGTTGCCTTAATACATTAGACTGATTTTTTCTACACACACACACACACAAAGAGACACATACACACACATATACACAGCACACACACATACATTACACACACACTCCACAACACACATGTACTTGCATTGTCTGTATTGTATATGTGCATATATAGTCTACAGCTCCGCTGTCTATATAAAAGCGCAGCTGCTATCAATGCTTGCGTCTTTATAATGACAGCGATATCTGGCGCGATATATGCACATATATCATGCTGCAACTAAAAATATATAATTCAGAATATGTATAATAATTATGGTTGCGAGTATTTACATAGCTAAAGGAATAATTAAATATCAACATAACAAAAGGAGGAGCGAAACTATAAATTACAAAAATAAAAACCAAGAGAAATACCCTGTAATATATGTAGAAGGTGCGTTTGGAAATTGAACATGTAACACTAGAAAAATGCCCAAATAATTTTTCCAAATACATATTGTAAAAAATAAAAAAACAAAAAGCAAATAAATTAATATTAAAAAAGGAAAACATATTGAAATGTAAAACAAAATACAGCACACGAACAAATAGTTAATGTACCCCTTTTATCTCCCCCCTTCAGTATGTACAGTTATTGATTTCGAAAAAGGTTAACTGCATCTGTATCTGAAACTAGCCAATCTTAAACGAAAAGAAACCTAATTAAAAAACTATTCTTAATGGTAAAACTAATGAAAATGTCTGTACACAATGCATACGTAGTTACATGCGATTATATATGGTATATACATATAAAACACATACATACGTACATATATACATATATGGTAAATGTGTAACACAAAGAATACAAAACTAAAGAAAGAAAGAAACAAACGTACATATGTATAATTGTATTGGAACAACACTATCGAAACTTAGCTGTTAATGCAATTTTAATTCCCCAAATTCATTCAAGTTATTTCTGTTCCTTTTTGCTAATTTTGTTTCGTTCCATTCGAAAAGAAAAAACAATTAAATATTTATAATATATATAAAGTATATGTGTATATACTACATATAACGATTAAAATACAAAATAAAATGAAACTTGTTATACAAAATGAACGGGAAAGGTGTTAACTATGGATTTTATTAGTTGTAGTGCATTGCACTGTAGAATATTCTTTGTAGCTGCAGTTTCAATTTATATATCAGGATTATATCTTGACAACTTCCCTTGTTTTCCCCAAACTGAAGATGTTTGACAGTGCAATAAAACACGAAACGTGCGTCAGCTATTTAAAGCAGTGTTGCCAAAAAGATAATAGCTAAAAAATCACCCTTTATAATTGCTATAACTTCCTTTATCCTTTTTAAACAATTTAAGAAAGGTTCCATTATACAAAGATTACAATAATCGAATCAAGTTCAAGTTTCGTATAACAAAGGTTTATTACGCTTCACAATTTGATATATATATATATATATATATTACTATATACAGAACATAGATTAGGCTACATTAGAAGGTCTCTCAATGCGCCTCCTTGGTTGGTGGCCAAATTGGCGTGAGTTCGCTTAGCGCCACATCGTACAGCAGATTCTGATACTCCTCGAGCAGAACTGGTGAGTAAAGGAGAGCAGAGAGATATGTGAGATAAATATATGCACTATATATATACAATTAACTGAAGACTTACAGGTGGGCTCACTTTCCCAGAGATCAAAGAGCGCCTGACGCGAATGAATCTGTTTGGTGATGAGGGCGCGCTTGAAACGCAGCACTTTATCGTTGAGATTGGACCAGCTCTTGATCAGTGAGGCGGGCGTGGACTTTAGCTTGGGCTTGAATGCCGCCAATTGTGGACACACAGTGCCCTCCAGCAGGAACATGCCAAAGTAGCTGCAAGCACGAGAAGGAAGAAGGGGGTTTAGCAAATGACAACTGAGATATTGAGGATGAACTTACCAGCAGGCCTTCTCGCTGAGTGGCATCTCCACCTCGCCCAGCGGCAGTTCCCAGGCTGCTTTACCGAATGTGGCATCTACATAGCAATGGACCTTTCCCTTGACAGGGTCGTAACGTGGCGCTGGATCCTCCTTAATCTGCCTTATGTTGCACAGCATCGGCACATAGATCAACAGCCACTCGGGCTCAATGGCCGTAATGCCGCGTATGAACATCTTATTGCTGTCCCCATTGCGTAACTCGTACGCCTCCTGGTAGACAATCCAGTCGGGTGTGCTCTGCTTGAGCACCGAGGAGGCGTGCAGGAATGCCGGCTCCTCCATGTCGCCACAATTGTAGGCATATTTGAGACGACGCTTCTCCTCCTTGTCGCTTATCTCATCCAGCGGCACCTTGCGAGCCACCTGATCCCCCATGCCCGCCAGCAGTATCTGTCGCAGGAAACGCGCCTGTGCATCTGTCGGTGGCTTCAGATTCGGATCCACACACAGCTCCACATCGCTGACATTTAAATTGATCTCGTTGGTCAACTGTACGCGCAGTTTACGCACCTCACTGATGGCCTTGGGACGCAGCCCGTTCGACTCACAGAACTGCGACAACTTGCCCTGGGAGCCAGCATATTCAGCGGCGCCCACGGCACGCATCAGCACCATGGGATCACCGAGTAGCTTGTAATTGCCTGTCGACGCCCAACTCTGGCGCTTCTGATGGAACTTATTCGACACCGGCGCCATATCATCCTCTCGCTGCACGCCCGTCTCAATGAGCAGCTCCTGCACGGAGAGTGCGGCGACCAGGCAAACTGTATATGGCAAGAGCTGCTGTTGATTGGACAGCGCCAGCATTTTGCCAAAGCGTGGAGCAACTGGAAACTTGGAGATCACACGTCCCAATTTTGTTATCGCTGGCGGAGTATTCTCCTTTTCCCCATCTGCTGCTTCCAGTGCGCCAAGCACACTGAGACGCTGTTCTGCTGCCTGTAATTGCAGTGTATCCGGTGGCGAGGGGAACGGAAAGTGTACAACACGATCGATGCCCATGCAACGCATCTGCAACATCAGATCATCCACGGGCTTCTGCTGTATATCCGGCTGACTGAAGTCGGCGAACAGATCATTGTACACAGCACTGGAATAGAGGCGATAACAATGTCCTGCACTGACACGTCCAGCACGACCGGCTCGCTGATCTGCCGACGCTTTGGATGTCCATGTGACCACAAAGGCACTGACGCCTGTCAGCTTGTCATAGAGACGCGTCTTCTGTCGCCCACTGTCCACGACATATTTGATTTGTGGTATGGTCAGTGATGTCTCTGCCACATTGGTGCTCACCACGCACAGGCGACATCCGCTGGGCACTGGCTCGAAGATGCGATTCTGTTTCTCTGACGAGAGCAGCGAGTAAAGTGGCAGCACCCACAGTGGTTGCTTAGTTGCCGGCTGCTCCAGCTCATCATCCAGTTCAGCAGCCGCATCTGATTCATTCCCCTCCAGTTCTGAATCATTTCCCTCATGCATATCCGCCTCGGTATCATCTCCGGGCAGTTTGTAGTCATCCAAGTTGATCTTTGGCAGCGAGATTTGTGTGAGAAACTTCTTCTTTGATTTGCGTATGTTTCTTATGGTGCGTTTCATATCGAACTCCTCATCCGCCGCTTGCTGCTCCTTTTCCTCTGCTTCCTTTGGCTGCTCCACCTTCTCGTTCTGCTGCTGTTGCTGCTGCTCCTTGTATGGAAAGGTGCGTCTTAGCTTGCGCACCAGTTGATTCACCTCCTGCTGTCCCGTAACAAATATAAGGATGCCACCTTCGGGCAGCTGTGCGTGTATTTTCATGGTCTTCCTAAAGGCCTCAGCCACGTAATCGTCGGGTGTGCGTTTCTGGAAGTGCACCGTGACTGGGAATTGTCGTGCCTCCACTTTTATCATTGGCGGTGGCGTCTTAAAGAGACGCGCATTCTCTGTAAAGTCGCTGACGCGTAACGTGGCCGACATGATGATCAGCTTGAGGGGATTGCCTCGCTTGTGGCGCAACGGAACAATGCGTGACAGCAGGCCGACCAATATGTCTGTATAGACACTTCTCTCGTGCGCCTCATCCAGCACAATCACTGAATATTTACTCAACAGAAAGTCAGTCTCGATCTCCTTGAGGAGCACACCGTCAGTCATGAACTTGATGCGCGTCGCTGGCGTTACATTACCCTCGAAACGTATCAGATAGGATACCTCGCTGTTGGGCAGATTCATCTCGTGTGCCACACGCTTTGACATCGCAATGGCGGCCACACGACGTGGCTCCGTCACGCCGATCATCTTGTGCTGCGCATAGCCCGCTTCGTATAGGAATTGTGGCAATTGTGTTGTCTTGCCCGAGCCCGTCTCGCCGGCCACAATGACAATGGGATGCTCATTGATTAGCTCCATCACTTGCTGCTCCTCGGCGAGTATGGGAAGTCGTAGACGAGCAGCCTGCACCTCATCCGTTCGATGCACTGGCACATAGACGGTCTGATGCTGATAGGCGGGTGCAGCTGGAGCTGGAGCTGCTGCTGCTGGCTTTGCTGGCACCTTGGGCTGGGGCTGTGGTTGTGCCTCAACTGTTGCTGCAGCTGCACTTGTTGTTGGTTGCTGCTCTTCAACGTTGGCTGTTTCAGGCACTGGTGCCGGACTATCGTCCTCCTCGTCGTCATCTGTGCTAGTCTCATCTTCCGATCCACTGGCATCGATTATATTGGGATTTTTGCGCTTTGCCTCGAGTTCTTCCTGATCCTCGATCAGTAGACGACGCTTGCCAGCACCTTTGAGGGCATTGATGCGTCTGCCTTTGCGCTGTTCCTGTTCAACCTGTTGCAACTGCGACTGTTTCTCCTTCTTCCTGGCCATATACTCGTCCAGCGTCTGCAGACGCTTTCAGTCCCACCGTCTGCACTTGGCTAATCGATGTGTATTGCTTTAATTCGGTTTCTGGAATTTGCACAGCAGCCAAATCCTCCAGCAATTGTGCACGCTAAACAGAGGGAGAGAACTGGTCAAAGAGTGTTCCTTGGTAACAGGGGAACTGAATGTACTTACGCCCTCTTTCTTCTTTTTCTTGTCGACAATTTGCTGCAGATGCTTGCGCTGCTTCTTGGTGAGAATCTTGACATTTTGACGCTTTTCCACTTTGATTCTGGTAGCACGCTTCTGTGAGGGCAGCACCAGAGCATTGGCCTCATCATAGCCAGCGGAGTTGCTGCCACCGACCACATCCTCCACATTTATTTTGATCTGTTTAAGGTAGTTGGGAATTCGAATTAATTACAGCATTAACATTGTCTGATTATACTTACATTCTTTACTGCGGAATTGTCGACAATTGTTTGCGGATTTTGCCGCGCCTTTGCATTGTACACCTTTTTGCCCATGTTTATTTATTGTGTTTCGTTTCGGTAAACATTTATTTGTTGCCAATGGCCAATGCACGTGCAGCTGCTGTTATCGATATTATCGAAAGAGTGGTCTAAAAGCGCAACAATATATCGATGTTGGCACAGTTGATTAACAGCAAAATAGCAAGCGTTGCCAGACAGATGGGTTCAGAGTGTAATCGAATATGTTTGCAGCGATACAGTTTTATTCATTTTCAGTTCATGTTTCTTATGTTGTCCTTTAAATGATTCCAAACGAAAAAATACAAAAAAATATAATAAAATATATATACAAAAACAATAATATAAATATGCATCTATATTCTGATCAACATTAATAAATTCAAGAAACAGGAGTATAAATTGAAGTTTTCCGAGGTTTTTAATGAAAAAATTATATAATTTCTAGGAGTAAGTATCTCAAAATGATCTGTATTAAGTATTAACCTTATGATTCTATGTATTTTTATATAATTTTTGCTCATTTTGAATGGGCGAGGTCTTTAATGTTTCAATCAATTAAGAAATGCAAGTTTTTTTGCAACGAAGTTCGACTATTGATTTAGGCAAATAACTATGACACATGATTGCAACGGAATAAGACCTACACATACATTATTCAAGGTTAATATTTATAGATTAAAATGAGATATATTCTATCTTTAAGAAATCTATAAATATGGCTACGGACGGTATAAAAAAGTCGGCAAATTATATTTACATTTAGTTAATTTGAATTAAATGGCGAAAAACCTATTACAATATTGCATTATTTTCTGTTGTATGTAAATTACTGTTTTTATATGTAGAAATAAGTTTTTTGAACAACTAACCGCTGCTAATTATTCTTTGTGCTAAATGTTGTGCTAAAACGAAATGTCAAGCGAAAAAGAAAATCGCTTATTTCGAACTTGGTGGCAGCACTAGAAATGCCAAAAACAAAACAAAAAAGAGAGAAGAGCTCATCAATTGGCAAACGGCGCTCAATTTCGCTTAATTGTTGTTGTCATTTGAGTTAGAATTACTGTTTAAAAGTTTGTTTTAACGTTAAATTTACAGCTACAAACACAGATGGCACATGTCATGGCAAATACAGTGGATCCAGTGCGCTTAACACTGGCAAGCCTCATAACCGAACACGAGTAAGTTTCAGAACAGCATCAGAGTGCACCAGATGCTGTGCTACCGTTTGTTACTTTGTGATACACGTCGAATTTGACGCAATTCGAAATTAATTTGCAACTTCCATTTGGAATCACTGTCACAGAGCGCCCTTGACACCCGAGAATATACTCCGTGAATTTCGTGCCACAGCCGATAAAAGGCCCTCGGATAGTGATTTGATATCGCTGCTAAATACCATCTGTTTCAAGCGTCCCAATCATCGACAGATTCTCAACGAGATTCTCTATATTCTAGAACGGTAAGTGTGTGTGTGTGCTTCTGCCTTATTATTCATTTTTCTTATGCGTGTTGCCGTTGCAGGAAGGATCCTATGTACGCATTGATGGTATTCTCGGAACGCATGAGCGAGGATTCAACGTGGACAGCCATCAATTCAACCCGACAATGCTACGAAATGCCTCCACCAAGTCAAATCGGTAGCACGCAAAGCTTGACCGTTGAGCAGACGCACTTTTCGCGCACACGCAAATCCCTGGACTTGTCCACATCCACCCCAGTTACCAGCCGCAAGGCAGACCCAAGTCCTACCCGCTCCACAGGCACAGCAATGAGTGGCACTAAGTTTACACGACGTACAACGTCACCAACACCTGCAGCCAGCGAGTCGGCGACTGGGACGCGGGGTGAGCTGAGTCTGGTAAGTCAGCTGGCAACAATGCCTTATTGCTTGATCATCTTATCTGAGTTGTTTCCTCTTTGCAGATCAAGAAACGTGTATTGAATGCTGTGTCCAGTAAACTGGTTATTCCATCCATAACCATGACCAGCAGATCAAGCCATCGTTCGTCGACCAGCAACGGCAGCACCAGTGCCACCAACGGTCAATATGGTTCGGCCGAACCCAGATCTGCGGCATCACCTAGCATCTACCTAAGTCCCGCCGCGACAGCAAGATCTATCAATAGCATTGGGGTGCCTTCCATCAGTTCAAGCAGCAGTCGTTCGAGCAGAGTCAATATTAGCGATGGCTTTCCCGACGGCTACCGCACAAATATGTTGTGGGACTTTGCCAAAGTCGATGATGGCATAAACCCAATGACGAAACATGAGGTTGCTGCTCTGCCCATGGATAGCCAACAGCGGGTATTGCTAAAAGATCTGTTGTTCTGCCTGAGTGGCTCGCGCGGCAGTTACATGATTCCCATACCCTCTGAGGACGCCATTATGGGCACGTACGAGACACGTTTTATAATGAACATGCAGTTGGACAAATCGCTGACGGAAATGGTGCAGGAGATATTACCGCTGGCCTCACATTTCATGGGCATACAGAAGGTTATTGCCGCCACCGATGGTCGGGGCCAGGTGAACAACGCACTAAACGCAGCACTCGAAGATCTCTGTCATGATTATTATGTAAGTGTTGAACGCAATGATGCAATGTTGCATTGTTAATATTAATCTTATACTTTGCCCGCAGCTGCTGCTGATGCAAACAGAACTGGAGCAGGAGAAGAATATGCTGACAGTACCGAAACTACTTTATTATCTGCAGCCAACTATTTGGGTTATGGAGGAGATCTGGAATACCATAGTTGACTTGCCACTGGTCAGATAGCAAACAAATCAACTTCAAATTCAGGTTATTAAGCTGTGTTTACTTTCAGCAGAGCTATCAGGGAGCTGCCGTCCTGTCGCATATGTGTGGACGCATCAAGCGACTGGAGGGAGACAAGGCTGCCCAGAAGCTTATCATTTCACTGACCAGCAAGGCGGCAGAGCCGTATATGAAAATACTACAGCAATGGATACAGAAGGGTGTCATTGTCGACAGTACACAGGAGTTTTTGGTCGAGGATAATGAGTGTATACACCAGGGAGAGGTGCCGGCACATTACTCCGATGATTACTGGGAGAGACGCTATACCATACGTCAGGAGTGTATTCCCACGTTTTTGGAGAAACATGCAAATAAAATACTTCGCACCGGCAAATACTTGAATGTGATTCGACAGTGCGGCAAGCGAGTAATGCCCACACAGCATATGGATCTACAATTCGATCCGACTAATGAACAGTATGTCTCTGTGATCAACGATGCGTATTACTTTGCGGCCCGTATGCTTCTCGACGTGTTGCTCACCGAGAACGATCTGATGGGTCATCTACAGTCGGTCAAGAGGTATTTGTTACTCAATCAGGGTGACTTCACAATGCAATTCATGGATGCCTGCGAAGATGAGCTCTCCAAGAATGTGGATCTTGTGCTGCCCATGACGTTAGAGAATTTACTTGGCCTCACACTACGTCTATCGTCGGCACGCAGTGATCCCTATAAAGATGATCTGCACTGTGCACTGCTTCCCTACGATCTGGTCACACAAATGTCCAAGATTATGGACCACAAAGAGGGTAAGTGTGTAGTTCGTGGAGAGAAGGAAGACTGTATAAATCGATGATGAATCCTTTTATATAGAATACTGGCAGACAACGGATCGCCTGGATCTGACTGGACTGGAGTGCTTTGCCTTTAGCTACGAAGTGAAGTGGCCTGTGTCGCTGGTGCTGAATCATCTTTCCATAACCAAGTACCAGATGCTCTTCCGCCAGCTCTTCTACTGCAAGCATGTTGAGCGTCAGCTCTGCAAGTGAGTGCGCCCTGAACCTAACCTCTTCATATGATATATATACCATATATGTATTTGCTGCTTGCAGAATCTGGAAAGAGAACTCGATTGTTAAGAAGTTCTCACCCACCGCCGCGGAGTTATATCGTTCAGCGTTCACATTGCGTCAGCGCATGATGAATGCCATTCAGAATCTGGAATATTATATGATGATCGAGATCATTGAGCCCAATTCGCATATATTCATTGAGAAGATGAAGAGTGTGGAGAACGTTGATATGGTGCTGAAGCTGCACAATGACTTTCTCGATTTGTGCCTCAAGAATTGCATGTTGACGGAAACGTCGCATCTGAATCGTGCCATATTTAAGTTATGTAAGATCTGTCTAAAGTTCTGCGAATTCATTCAGGTAAGTTGGCCTTAAATTATGGGAATATTCTCTGTGAAATCGCGTCTATTGTATTGTACATACCTTGCATATATCTTGTCTTGTCTCCATGTTTTTCTCTCTTTCCCCATGCTTGATAAAATTTTAAAATTATCTACATTGGAATATAACTATATATAATGTACACATGCATATATTATATATACCATAAATATATATATATATAGCGTTCGCAACGGTTTTTTCTCGACGCCGAGCTCAAGTCCATGGTCTGTGATAGCGAAGAGAGTACGGATGTGTCCGAGTCCGAGCAAGAAACGGAACGGCCACAGGTATACGATATGTGTATATAAAGTGCATCTACATATGTACAGAGGCCCCTTTGAGGGCCGTATAAACTCTTTAACTTCCTTATAATTTCATTATTATTAAGAAAATTACTTCCGCATATCATATGCATATATTATTATTATTATTTTCATTAACTTTCCCAGTTGAATTCCTTTGGCTTTCTTTTTTTCCGAGATCTGTTCGATTGCATGTTCATTTAGTCCCTTCACCATTGATTATAACCGTACCTCCTTTAATTCCATTGAGTTTTTGTAGCATTTTGTGCATTGTATATTGATTGGAATGTATCTTTTATCTAAACTATATAATTTATCTTAACTATCGGCTACTATATCCCCAGTTTTTCACATATTATTTTGCTTTGATTCCTTCTGCAGAGCGAGACCTCAATGGATCCGACAGAAACGTTTTCGGAACGTGTGAAACGCTTCGATCTGGAATTCACCGGCATGCTCATATCGTTCCTTAAGCAAATCAACGATCTGGCCAAGCTCAATACCTCCGATCGTTTCATGAATCTCGTGCATCGAATTAATTTCAATGGATTTTACTCTGAACAAATGGAAAAAATGTGCGTCACAAATGCCATGGGCTAACATCTGTCTAGCTTAAATCCACCACCAAATAAAAAACAAAACAAAACAAAATAAAATAAAAAGCCATATGATATGATATAAAACACAAATTTAAAGACATTAACATTAACATAAAAGAGTATTAAATTAGGTCAAGGCAATCCCAGAACAAATGATAATGAGACAATTTTAATAATAATTGATAAAACTGTTTAAGCTTTTGCATTTAATTTATACAACATGAACATATTTCATCCATATGTAGATCATATCATTCCCGTTTCAACAGTTTTCCTCTCTCTCTCCTTTGAGTGTTCGCACATAATAATTATTCTCACTAAGTTTTAACCGACTATATATGTATATTAATATATTTGAAATAAACTTAATTGTTTGAAACATTTTTTTGTCGAAATCATATTTAAATTCTTCTTATTGGGTGCTGTCGTCTAGATATAGCTCTACTCAACGGCAATGGAACCGATTATTCTAATAGTTATCGTTCCCAGAAGCGTAGAGTACGGCCATATGCAAAGATTGTCGTATATAGTTTTTTAACTGAGTATATATGGTATTTTATGGCTGGCAATGACAACTAATAAGGAAACCCCACTCTCACTGCCATAATTATGGCATGCATATGACAGAGGAGAATCGAGTTCCAGTTTAGCTGCTATGTATCGATGTTATCTACAATATAAAGGTCCTGCATTATATTTATTGAGTATTATTTATATTATTATTTATTTATCAATTGTTGTTTAAGGAGTTCACCAAGCACAGTTTATCCTGAAACTAAATAGGTTATAATTATTGAGTATTATTTACCTTATTATTTATCAATCAATTGCTGTTTAAGGAAACTAAATAGGTTCTGGGGATTATATATGAATATAGAGTGTATATTATCGAGATAAGTTATGTAGTTAACTATAGAGTTTTTATTATAAAGCCTTAAGGAACTGCAAGTGCCATCTCGCTTATGTTATACCGCAGCTCTGTCCAAGTTATTCCAACATTTGAGATCGTTTGCCTAAACAAGACTATGTAATACAGATGGTAACCTCATTGCTTGCAACAATTTGGCAGTTAAGAGGGAGAGTAAAGCAAGGCAAATTGATGCATTGATGGCTTTGTTTTAAATCAACCTTCTTCTCTACTCCCTTCTTAACAGCGTCGCCACCCACTGCCCACAGGCACACCTATTGTACCCTCAACTTCTCCTTCCCACTCGCTTATTGTAGCACCCTCCTCGTCCTCCCCCTCCTCCTCCTTGGCTGCCTTGTGTGCTGGCTGGTCTCGTGCGAAAATGTGCCAATTTTAATTTGCTATGGATTTTTATCATGTTGCGCAGTTTTTGCACACCCAATGGCGGCCACCGACCACAACTGTCCATCGAGAGGGGGCTGCCAGACGAGAGGACAACGACCCACACACACACCACACTCACACACACAAAGAGCCGTAAAAGCCAATTTTCTGCGCATACATTTATAAATACATGAGGCACGAGGGACAATTGATCGCTTATAAGTTTTAATGTGATTTGTATTGTTGGCATAGGTACACACGTGTATTGCATGTATGTATGTAAAAAGCATTAAGCTATCTTTATTCTGTTTTTGTGTAGTCTTGAACATGAGGTACTCGTATATATATAATAATAGTTATACAAATGATAATAAAAATAATGATAATAATAATAAACTCAATAGTATCGTTATAATATTAATATGATATTATATAATTACATTTTAGTCTATAATATTGTGCTTGTTAAATCTTGTTCTGATCTTTGTTTCTTCATCAAGATTGATACTTTACTTCCCGTTTCAGCTACTTTCAACTTTTTGTATCCTTTGACCATTGAAAATGACACAGATCTCAGCTATTATAAATGCTAGAGACACCAAATTTGGAATGAAAGTACCTGAATACTCTGCGTAGATGAAGTTAATTTCAAATGTTGGTTGCTACGCCCACCGCCACAGTAAATTACTAATTTTGTTTTTAAACTCGATTTGTAAGCTTCGTATGAAATATATAATTTTCTGTGCTTTAGCATATACTAAGCTGGTTGTTATATCTACTTATTCTACTTATTTGAATCCGATCGGACAATAAACACAGAAGTTATTCAAGAAAGTATAAGTATAAAATTAAGTGCTTGTGTCAGCTGACAAGGCGCCATCTGTCGGGAGTAATTTTAAAGCATGTGCATATGTATATGTGTATGAATTTAACACCGGAATAAAAGTCGAAAGGTATTCCACTTGTTTTCTTATATTTCTTGTTTATTTCTTGCATCATTAAATCCTTTAGAGTGTGCATTAAATATCATCAGTTGTTTCTTACGTACATATATAATGTAAATTAAGCAAATAAATATGTTTCTATATTACTGATAAATCGAAAGATCGAATGAAAATGCATATAAATAATATATAGCTTTTATAAAGCAACTGGTTGAAAAATTGAAGTTGAAAATAAACTGGAGAAATTCCTTATAGTTTTTCTTTCTTTGTCTTCTACTTATTTTTACTCTCGATTTTAATTATTTTACTGTTGACAATTTCTGTGACTGCCCTCGTTATATTCGCAGTGCATACTTATGTGTATGTGTGTGTGTGTGTATATGTAGATATATGTTTTATGTTTACCATTAGCCGACGTAGTGCCTGCTACGCCTATGCTGCAAAGGCAACCCCCTCATCTCTCCCTCTCATCTCTCCCTCTCTCGAGTCTCACTTCCGCATAGGCTCTTCCTCTTCCCCCCCGTCTGCCCCTTTTGCCCACACCCACCACATGCAATTGGCAATTTAAGCTCGCATGAATTATCGACAATCAATTATGGTTTCTGGCCATGGAACTGGCTCTCGCTCTGGACACTGACATGTTCACAGGCTGCCTGCCTGGCCCTGGATGCGGATGCGGCAAGCAGCACATGCACATGCACAGTGTCTGTCTGTCTGTAGTCTGTATCTGTCTGCATGTCTGCATGCTGTTTGTGTCTGTGTGTGTGTATGTAAATTAATCAAAAGCCCATCTATCTATCGATTGGGCATTTACTGACAGACATATGCAAATTAAAAGCATACAAGCAGCTCATTAATGTGCACTTGAAAGGCCCAACAACAACAGCAACAGCAACAATTACAATCAGTACAACAACAACAAGAACAACAAGCACAAATGCTAACACACAACTATAACCAACTAATGTGGACACTAGCCCAGCGTCAGTTAAATAACTCTCTTTTTTTTGTTATTATTGACACATTTTGTTCTCCTCTTTCTCTCTCTCTTCCTCTCAAAGTTAATGTTCGTTAATATGCGCTCGTTCAGCTCTGAACAGGAAGTTAAATTGGGTTCGTCATTGGAATGTTAACACTTTTTACATGTTTACATGCATACATACATAAATAAATACAAACACTCATATAAACATACATATAGCATGTAAACAAGGCGTGCAATCCATTAAAGAAAGGATTAAGTTCACTTTGGGGAGAATTAAGTCAAACTCGTTTTAATTATTTAACCTGCAGTTAAAGTTTTATAAAGATCAGCTAACAATTTGATTGGTTGAGGTACGATGGGAAGGTTGAGTGTGGAACCCTGCGGTTAAATGTAATGTAATGGTTACTCTGTCTAAGCCTAATTTAAACCTATCTAGAAAGTGAATTTCAAGAAATGAATTTGAATGAAATTGTGCTATTGATAATTTATTGATAACTAAACGACGTCGATACATTGCTGTATTGTAATTTGATGTAGTTATACTATCGATAATTATTTGATAACTTAGTGACATCAATAGATTCCTGTATTACAATTTGACGTAATTGAGCTATCTATAGTTTATCGATAACTAATCAACGTCGATAGATTCCAGCATTGTAATTTGATGTATTTATAATATCGATAACTTATCAATAACTAATCGACGTCGATATATTCCTGTATTTTAATTTGATGTAACTATACTATCGATAACTTAGCGCCGTCGATAGATTCCTGCATTGTAATTTGATGTAATTGTACCATCGATAATTGATTCAAAACTAATCGACATCGGTAGATTCCTGTAGTGTATTTGAATTAAGCTAACTACCGATAAGATCGATATATTCTTCTGCTATAATAATGGATTGAATTAGGCGAACCATCGAAAATAAATCGACTTTGACCGATTCCTGTTATAATACATATATTATTGACTCACGATAACTATTGATACCTAATCGAAATCGAATTGAAGAATCTTAACATTCGATAATTAATCGACATCGCTAAATATCTGTTGAGATATGTTATAAACTGCGCAAGCATGCAAAATTTGGTTTGTCTTATCTCAACTTAAACACTGTTATCGATCCTCCGATAGCATTTACTTGCGATTTGTTCGATTGTTGCCTCTGTCTCAGATCCGTCTCGATAACGTGAATATCTCATCGGTTATTGTTAAATCGGACGATGAGACGCCCGCGCAATCGGCACGGAGCTAGACCAAAATCAAAACACACACACACAGACCACACTTGGTAATCGATAGTTAATCGATATCACATTGTTTGACTAAACTTTTGCTGTTGCTGATGCAGTGCATCGACATTGATGAGAACTAATCCAATGTTTAAAACTCATTAGAGATGCTCTTATCAATCGCGAGGGACTGCACCTAAAATCGATAAGAATATCGATAACTCTTAAACATTGATTGCGGCTTAGAGGTTTGTGATCGCAGACACCCCATATATCTTGTATTTGAGAAAGCCATATAATACTTGACATAGGGAGTATCTAAAATCAAAAACCAAAGTTTGCTTGCTATCGATAACTCTGCAGATGTTGATGACTCGACCCGATAGTTGCTCGAGTGCTATTGCATTTGAGTTGGAACGCGAGACTTACTGTTATTAGTCGGGTGAGTATATTTCAACATAACAGCTGAGTTTCGTGATTCCAAATCAACTACAATGGCTATCGATAGTATTCGATATATTCCATGGATTCTCATTACCACAGAGCATCGCAAGGCAGCCCATGAAACGCACCTAATACAGCTGCATATATACAATATACATATATGTATGTATATAGTTAGTTAGCGTCATCCAGGGGTGGGCGTTGCCTATTGAAAGGGGGCGTAACTAGATACGCATACCATGAATGTATTCAATTAGACGCACCATACAAAATTGGCCCGCCCAATGCAGAAACCGAAACACGCAACTCGCAGACCCGCAATCGTCTGGACAATAGATGCTATGTGGTGAGCGGTGGAGAGGGGCAAAGGGAGGTGGAAGACAACAAACAACGCATTTAGCTGGCACACGACTCTCGGTAGGCTGGCCACGTCCACACACTGCGTGTGTGTGTGTGTGTGGGTAAAGGTAACAGTTAATTGAACAATGAAATGCGAAATTGCCATAAAAAAAAGGTGAAGCAGGCGAGTGACAGTGTGAACGATAGGTGACCAACGACTGACAGATACCCTGCATGGGCCTAAGCTAAGGTAAGGTAAGAAATAATTGGGAATATATGTATATGTTATGTGTGTTATATATACATATCGTAAAGCATCGTATATACATACACTACATGCATATATAATATATATTTTATTACAAATTATAATAAAATAATAGAAGTGCACAATTTAAGGTTTATTATTTTAAAACACTGCATTATATTGAAATTGCAACTATTATACTGACTTATAATATTCAAAATTAGTTCAAAATCTGTTCTACAAAGATATTGTAAGAATAAAATGATCGGACGAAGAGAAGAGATAATACAAACAATTACTATATAACAGTGCGGAAAGAATGGTATAAAAAGTCACTGCTATTATTTTGATCAAAGATAAACATATATTCTATAAGAATGAGTTGATCTATTGCAGCGTATTTTTTATACGTTTCCAGCAAAATTGTCTTCCCTCTCTCTCCCTCCCTCTCCCTTCTCTCTCTTACTTATCATATATATCTCACTATATAACTATTATGGGCATAATCTGTAGGGAATGTAGTCGAATATAAACTAATTGAAGTTGGGTATTCTCCAGTTGAAAGTATTGTCAAGGGTAGCCGGCAAATAAATACAATGACATTTAATAAATTTACAGATTGTGTCATATAAGGCGTGACCTACATACACACACACACACACACACACACACACATACATACGACAAGAGAGCAAACAATCGAAATGAAAATTGGCAAAAGCTTTTTTTTAGCACATGCTGAGATGAGAAGTGAGCAAAAAGAGTGCAAAATGGAGCTGAGAGGATGGCACACACGATATGAGGTAGGCTGTTGCCGAGCTTGGCTATCGTGCAGCGCCAAATTAGGCAGCTACCTCAGCAAAGGAAGCAGCAGCAGAGGCAGCAACAGCAGCAGCAGAGGCAGCAGGTCACAAAATTAGCAACCACGCACCACGCAACGCCACGTGGCGGCATTTTTGACTTCTTCCTTTCACTCGCTTTGACTTTGTTTGCATTGTTGTTGCTGTTGCACGTGTTGCTGTTGTTACTGCTGCTGTGTTGGCTTTCATAAAGTGTAGGCACGTGTGTCTCTTCAAAAAAGACTGCCGCCTGGCTAAGTGAGCACTGCCTCGCAGGCCGCCGCACAAGCCAATGGCAGCTGCGATGGTGTCCAAGTTGAAGTTGTGCATGCTACAAAATGGTGGCATTGCCACCTGCAAAACAATGGAAACAATGTCAGCGTAGGCACAACTCTCACACTAGCTAGCTGTCTCTCTCTCTGTCTTTCTCTCTGTCTCTTTCTTCTTCTTTGTTTGCTAACCTTTTCAAAATGTTTTGCATCTGTTTTGAATACTTTTTAGATTTCTTTAAATATCATTTTTGGATTGTATTTCTTAACATATTTCGGTTTTAATTTTAGATTAAAGCAAAGTTTGTTGAATTTGCCTTTCGTTTGTTTATCGGACAACTATATACTATAGTTTTAATTTTCACAATCAGTCGCAAATATAGATTTTCATAGAAGAATTTTATATTATATGTCCAGCGATAATTATAACATTAAAGAATTCATGAAGAATGTTATAAGATGCAGTTAGTTTAGCTTAGGTACAATCGGAAGAGATAGATACAGTTGGAGGACAAAGGTACAGCTAGAGGACATAGGTACAGTTGGAAGACATAGACACAATTGGAAGATATTGAAACCAACAGCATAAAATCTTCGGCTTGTCTTACCTTCTTGATTTCTAATGTGTTCGTTTTCATTTTAGGATAAACCATTATATACATATATTCGATTAAGAAAGAAATAACTACCCTATTTACATTTATAACAAGACCTTATCACCACATCAAACCCCTTTGACGGTCACAGTCACTTAGAGAGTCGCGGTTATAATATAGTTTCCTGTGCCAAATCCTTTTCCGGGTTCATTTGTCTTTTGCATTATCTTCTCATCTGATGCTGCGCTACGTGTAATCAAAACCCAATTAGGCTATTTCAGCATAATAATCCCTATATAAACCACGACAACAGCGACACAGTGGGAAGGGTGACAACCCTCTGCCAGTGTGTGTGTCTCTAACAGTGGAACACATGTACAAATTGATTTCAAATTTTGTGGCATAATTCAACAATTCATTTGATCTGCATTTGCCATTGTTGTTCTGTTGCTGTTACAATTTTCCTATTTCCTATTTCCCTCTTTGCCTATCTCTCACTCTTTCTCTCTCTCACTCTTTCTCTGTGTGTGCAGTATCTTTTTCTTGCTCGCTCTCTTGTTTTCTGTTTGCACATTGTGCGTGTGCCCCTGAGTCCCCGTACTAGCTTGTTGCCTGCTCGAATTACAAACCCATCGACACATTTGGGAATGCGCAGGGCGAGCAGGGAGAAAGCGATCAGAACAGTGGGAAGGGGGGGGGAAGTGCACCGCCTGCCTGTCACACCCCGATGGTAAAGGGGCATTTTGAAATGTTCTATTCGTCAGCTTGTGTTGGACTCTGCTTTACTTTGCTGTTGTCCATCAGCCTTCCTCCTCCTCCCCCTCCTCGCCCTGCCACACCCCCCAATAGGCGTGTGTGTGTGTGTGTGTGCAACAACTGTGCGCTTTAGTGCGACACCCCGAGGTGTTGAAAGCGTTGCAGTCACTCGGAATGACGAGAGCTGCGTCTGCGTCTTTTGTCGCCAAATCGAGCATATGCGCACTTGGATTAGTTTGGTCCTGTTATTTTAGCTTAGACTCGTATTACGCCTGCCAAATGGGCCCAGTCTCAAATTCGCCTAAAGATGCTGAATACAGGTTTCTCATTGCATACCCTGTCATTACGAAACGTTGACAGGTTGCAGACACAACGGAAATTAACTAAGGCTCATGTGTTTCTCAATTCTCGTGTCATACTTCCATTATCAAAGTTAAGGTCTTCAAATTTGACTTCAAATTTGAAAGTATATATTTAATAATATGTATATATATAATATTGTATGCATTTGGGCGGTTTCAGTTATCTAAAAACTGCAAAATTTCAACTGCAATATACCCCTTTAAAATCTGATTATATTTATCTAATACAAATTTGCCTGAGACACAAAAACTGTTTTTAGAGACTATAAATAAATCTAGAATAAATTTAGAATTATTTAATTGTTCAAAATCAAAAACAAACTTTTAAATTATAGAAAACTAATTTCAAATTCTTCAAAGTTCAAGAATTTGTAATTTCTTAAAACAATTAACTTTGAATGGTGTATTAATTTAGAGAAGAAATAGTGCACAAAATATTGTAAAGAACAATTGGCTGATTTTTAAAAAGGTTGAAAGTCTCTTCTAAAGTAAAAGATGTCAATCATCTTCACATGAATTCATTGATAAAAATAAATCTAGAGACAGTTTACGAAGCTAATACACTTTTTAACTGCTTTTCAAAAGAAAATCGCATCACTTTTCACAAAGCTAAGCTATATTTATATAAAGTTTATAATTATATGTTGCCCTCTTTCTCCGCTGATCACTGAGTACACCATTTTGCACAATGACGGTTGCTAGGATTATCAAAGGCATCCGATAGCTACCGTTCAATGTACAAAAAGATATCCTCATGCCATGTGAATAGGTTCAATATGCGCTAGCGCCTCTCTCGGAGATTCTCATAAATGTTTGAAAAACCTTAAAATGTGCGTAGAGCTCAAATTTGAGTATAAATTTTAATTGAAGTACCTTGTAATGCAAATAAACCTACAAAGCAAGCAGTCTAAGCAACTCTCTCTCTCTCTGGTGTAGGGCACACATTAGTCGGATAGAGTCGGCGCAATCAGTGCGCAGCCTCATCAAGGAGGCAACTCGAAAACCTGCCTAAACATTCATACATATCTCAATTGTAGTGCACTTGTGTCTGGCGCCGCTGGACAAATGTTGACAGCCCGAACATGGACCACCATGTGCGACACCAACAGCAACACCACCACCACCACCACTATAGAGGGGGGAGGGGTATAGAGGAGGGCAGGGCAGGCACCACAAGCAGGCTTCATCATTCGCAATTATTTAGGCAATAATTACTAGTGTGTCTTATGCGCACATTTCGCTTCGCTCTGAAGTGCCAGCGGCGGGGGTGAATCGTGTAAAGGAGAGAGGGGGGGATGCTTGAGGGGTGGCTGCTATAACAGCACATACGGCATGCAGCACGCCCGCCCATCCCATTTGGGCTTGTCACCCTCTTGACTTAATGAGGCCTTTTTGTGCTCTTGATGGATTTTAAATTGTTGTCATCATCTCTATTTGCTTTGCTTCCTCCTCTACTTGCCCTGTTCCCTTCTTCCCCTCATTCTAATTGTTCTTGTTACAGTTATTGTTGTTGTTGTTTCTTTCCAACAAATCCTTTGGGCAGACTTTTGACGCTCAAAGCGCATTTGCTGCAGGAATTAGCTCGCTTCCCGTGCTTCACTGCAAGAATGCCTGAGAAGTCAGCAGGTTTGGCACGTGCGTTCGCCAATAACACCTTCCAGCATTCAAACAGGTGCTATTTACTGTTACAATTATCCAACAAAGAGTCACATATTTGAGCACTGAAAGATGAGATCTTTCACTGTTGATAAATTAGCATATCATATATTTTTGTATCAATAATTTGTTACGTAGTTTAACATCATTTGCGTGATTTATACTCTTATTGAATTTACTCATATTCATTGCGTATTTAAATATATATCTTCTCTTTAGTGTTATTTGTGTTGCATACTTTGCAGGGGTACGTCTTGTTAATCAATACATATTTGTTTCTCAAATAACTTGTATGTTAATTATTCGATTGCAGCCAAAATTTTCGTCGATGTTTATTACGTTACGTTACATTTGCCAACAATAAACTCTGCTGTATTAAAATTACACTTGATATTTTATATTATGTTATAAAATTTTATAGATTTACAAGGCGGAAGAGGGCGTGTTCAAAATCGAAAATAAGCTTTAACTGCTTGCAAATTTAAACATATTATTTCATATTTTTTTCGTAGTTCTAGTTCTTATTGTCGCTCAGATCTTTATTATCATGCGTACAGACAGACGGACATGGCTTTATCGACTCGGCTGTTGATGCAGATTAAGAATATATACATATATAGTTTGTGGAATCAGCCCCGCCTCCTTCTGCCTGTTTCAGTTGGCACAAAGTTGTAATTTACTATAAGTAATGGGTATACAAATCATTTGAACTTTACCAATTGTTTGCCTAGAAATTAATAGAAATAGAAATTAATAAATAGAAATCTATTTATTTTCCAGCATCATCAAGAGAGGATTCAGCTAAATATTAGATGTATTTATATGTATATGTGAAATTAACATATGTATAACATTAACATATGTACATAACATACATATATTCTGTTATTACATTTATGTATTCCACAAATGTTCCAAGAAACAGTCTCCTTCATTCAGCTCATTTAAATGGTTTTATTATCTCTGCTACTACACTCTATATGCTTTATATTCTTATTCTATATAAATATAAGCTGGCTCTCCTCTCTACCTGCTTCGCAGTGATAAGCTTAAAATGATTCTTGATTTGCCTATCTGCTGGCATATAAGATTGATGACTGTTTCACCAAACTATTAACAATTCCATAAAGTTTCACTAACTCGATTGCATTAAATAATCATTAGCCTCAGGCAGAGGAGAGTGAGGAGAGTGGGGGAGTGGGTTAAGGCTGCGCTTAGGCCTGGGTTGGATGGCAAAGCTGCTTAGGCTGGCGGGGGGCGGGGAGGGAAGCAAGGGAGACTGGACTGGGGGGATTAGCAGTTGGTTAAAAGCTTTTGTCTTCCCGCATCCGAGGCACATTAAACATTTAACAACCTGTCGTCGTCTCATTGACTTTACCGCATTGCTGCAAACAAGTTGTCGCTCGTCCGCTCCTCGTCACACACACCCTGCGACATCTTTGAACAGGCTCAACCCTCATCCCCGCCCTCCCCCTCTTTCTGGCTATGGTTCGGTTCGGCTGTCGCCCTTTTTGCAGTTGCAAATTACATTCAAATTATACGATTTTGATAAGAGGGACATTCAAAAGTTTCCAATTTCAAGTTGTGCCGCTCTTCAAGTGCGTCGCCTTACCCCTCCTCCCCCCGTTCCCCCTGCAGCCCTGCGCTTCCCGTTTCTGGCAAAAACTTCTCGCTGAAGTTGTCCGCAGCACAAAGTGTGCGTGCGAGGAGAACGGCAACAACAACAACAACAACAACAACAACGAGGAGAAGAACGACAACAACTTGGGCGGCACTGCAAAAAGTTGACATATGTGCGCCCCGAGCACTTTTCCGGAAACAGCAGGGCGACATTTTTCCCAGTTTCGGTTTATTTTCATTTTTTTTTTTTACATTCATTTTTCCTTTCTCTTTCTCTCACTCTCTGTCTCTGTCTCGGCCTGTGCGCTGAGTTTTGAGTGTATCTTTGGCATCGGGGGACCTGCACTTGATTTTAGTTGCGAGACCATGATAATCGCGTTGTTCTTCTTGTTGTAGTTGCTGTATAGATACCCTGTAATTGGTACTTTGAATGTACAGGGTAAGCTAAGCTAATCTTTTGAGTAGAGCTGAAGAAACATCGTTGTTACATCGATAATCATCGATGTTTTTCATATGAAAAACCTCAGCAAACATCGATAACTCCTTGAGCTCTTTTATTGAGGATATTCAAGTTTATCATGATGCACATAAACTCAAACAATACGCAATAATGTAATGTATTTATATTAATATTAGAAATATTCAATTATATATCTTTTAAGCCTTATATAATAATCTGTTAAGTCTGTTCTTCACTTCTTAAACTGTACAGAACTTGACTGATTAATTTCATAAGAATACCTTGACAACTAACTAAGATATTCCCTTGAAACTCACTAGAATATCATAATCCTTGATACTTGATACCTGCATACTAAAAATGCATCTAAAATCATAATTAATATATAATACATGTATAATATATATATGTATATATGTATATATATATGTGATATATGCAATATGTTTATATAGTTATAGTATTAATTGTAGACATTAATCAGACTGTTCTACTGCAGGTGAGAAGTATTTGATATATAAATATATGCATGCAATAGGCTTATATATTCATAGTATATCATGATGATATATGTATGTATATAATTGAAGACATTGATCAGTCCCTTCTCCTGCAGATCAGAAGTTCCTCATGTATATATTCACTGCAGATCATATACAGATCATAATTATTAAAATCCATATTTGAAATGCATCTCAACTGATGATGAATATATATATAATATATAAATATAATCCTGTAGTATATACCATCATCATATAAGATATCAATTAGTCTTTTCTTCAACTGAAAATTTACTGCACAAAGTATCGACTGCAGATCGAAGAGTATCGAAGAGTATACCATAATATATACCATAATTCTACCTCCAATCACAGCGTATCTTTGCGCCTAGCATGCTTCACTTGTTTATCTCTAGTCGCTGTTTGTGCCTGCCGGCAACTTTCGGATGAACGGACGGACAGCGAGAGAGAGGGAGAGAGTGAGAGAGAGAGAGACAGAGAGACGGAAAAACGGACGCAGCTCGCCCAGCGCAACCTCCGCTCAGCATTGCTTCGGCTTGTTCAAATTGTATGATTGAAAAATTAATGGGCATGACCGTCGCAAGGCAAAAGGGGGAGGGGAGAGGAGAGCAGAATAAGGAGGGGGAGCTATTGGCGAACAGGGGTAGGGTGTAGGGGGTAGGCGAAGTGGAAGGGGGAGGGGGGCACAACTATTCGACTGTGGTTCGCGCAGGTAACGTAGACAACCCAAAATTGGCATTCCGCCGCGAAGCAAAGGCCAAGCGAAACGCCTTTTTACGCAACTGTCTGTCTCTCCCACACACACACACACACACACACACCCCTTCCTCTCCCTCTTTCCGTCACTTGCTGTGGCTGACTCTGCCACGCGCTCGCTCTGTGTATTGTAATAATATAGCAGAATGCAAAATGAAATTGAATTTTTTAAAATGATGCTAATTAAATCGAAAGATTTAAATCATTTAAACGTCGTGCTCAACAACTCGATTCGATATGAGAGAGAGACAGAGAGAGAAAGAGTGAGTGAGAGAGAGAGAGAGAGAGAGGGATGGAGATGGAGATGGGAAGAGGTAGAACGGGGGTACAGCACACGTAGATGTTGCCGTTGTATTTGGGTTATGACGGTACGTGCCTGACACACGCACCTGTTTCACTTTTGTGGAGGTATCGCCTTAAAAAACAGAGATTCCTAACGGTACTTCTTAGACATTACACTTTTAGCAATGTTATTTATACTTTATAAGGAGTTTTGAAGGCGGAAATGTAAAGGTATATATATATATATATAAAGACCCGTTCGGACCCTATTTAAAGTATGTATTCTTTTGCCAAGTTGTCCATTCGTTTAAATAACTAGATTTCAAAGACTATAAGAGCTAGGACAACCAAATTTGTTGATATGTCTTATATGTCTTATTACTACACGCAGATCAAGTTTAGAATTAGGCCAAGCCTTCTTCCGCCGCCACAAATCCATAAAAACCGAATTGCAAGCTTAGTTTTAATGATAAAGTGCTGAGTAATAAAGAAACACAATAATTAGCACAGTCCAAATCACTTCTGAAAATTTGATTGCAAGCGAATAATAAACATAGAAGTTATTAAAGAAATCAATTTAAAGCAGGTTCTAATTATTATGGCGCTGCAAAGTATGCAATTCAAAATATGCTTAACAAAGAAGTTGAATATTTAAGTGACCGTTTTGGTCAGTTGGTTAAAGGTTATATCACAGTAGAGTAGCTTACATGCATTATAGTAATCATTTTTTTGCTAGTTCTTTCCATTTCAAAGGTTCCAAATGAAAGTTATATCCATTCTGGATGTTCATATTGCTTGTAACTTAATATTATCCTACCTATATTTGCTTGTAGTCCTCAACACTGTTCTTTCACTTCCAGCTGTAGATATTGTCTCTGTTAGATCAATGTTTGTGATATTTTCGACCCTTATATCATTTTGTTTTTCAGACTCTAACTTCTTACTCAGTTTTACGATATTAAATTGAACAACTTCTCCTAGCGAACCAAAAAAGTCTTATTAGATTTCGTATGCAAACAAATAATACTTCTCTGCTCGCTCAGAGAAAATGCTCAGATCGTAATACAACAGTTACTACAATTATGTCAAATGTATCGATAACTTCTAGTCACGACTAAAAGTATTCACGCTTTATATGTTTAAATTGTCAACAACTTCTACTCACGACCAAAAAAGTCTTATTTGAAATTTCAAAGTCAGCAAATATTACTTTCTTGCTCGCTCAGAGAAGATGCCTCTGAGTCGGATACGGGGTATAACTCTAGAAATCTTTAACTGAACAATGTTCATTTATATAGGGTATATATCTGTATGTGTTTTATTTGCGCCGTGCATGAACAAACACTTCTAGTGTCGAGGAATGAACAGATTTGTTTAATGATGATCAAATCTAGGTTCAAACGACGAGCACAAAAAGTGAATGTAGAATATTGTGTTGTTTAATAGTAATGGTTAAAATAGTAAAGATAATTGATATATAAGATAGTTAATAGATATAATAATATATATGTTTATATTATATAAATATAAATATAATATTAATATTGCTTATTAATCATGCATTTATTTTGATTAATTTTAAATTACTCAAATATTATTAAAAGTTTTAACATAATTTCAAATATGAGAACTGCTGGCAAGTTTTGCATTTCTCTTTAACAAAAAAATATTTCAATAAATAAATAAATATTAATTTCAATAAATATAAATATTTCATTGAAAAAAGTTTAATGTATTTATAGTATATTTCCACTTTCTTTTAAGGAACTTTCAAGTGTTTTTATTGTTCTTAACGAATATATTTGTGTTTATCGAATATTTACACTTTCTTTAAGGTTTTTAAAAAGGTTTTAAATGTTTTTATTGAAAGTATTGAATATTTTCACATTCTTTTAAGCATATTTTAAGTGTTTTGAATGTATTTATCAAATATTTATATATTTATCGAATATATTTACTTTCTTTTAATCATCTTTAAAGTGTTTTAAGGTAAATTCTTGTATTTCTTTTCAATGTTCAAGGTGGAAACGCAGTTCTTAAGTACATATTCTTAAGCAGCTGCTAGGTGCATGTGGATGTGTGTGAGCCTGTGTGTGTGTTATGTGTGTGTGTTTGTGTGTGCGAAAGCATCTACTGGCTAATAGGCTAAATTAGAAGACGACAAGCAGCAGGCAGGCAGGACAGGCAGGCAGGACAGGCAGGCAGGACAGGCAGGCAGGACAGGCAGGATAGGCAAGAAGTAAGCAGAGAAACGGAAGACAGAGAAGGTAAACTGGGCAGAGAAGGAGAGAGAAGCAGAGAGAAGAGAGGGAGATGGGTAGGCAGAGAAGAACTGGCAGCCTTTAAAAGCGTTTAAGCGCGACATGGAGAATAAAAGTGCGTTTTGCAATCAAAGTAAAAATGCGAAAAACTGCGCAGAGTAAAAAAAGAAGGAATAAAAAAAATGCGAACGAACGAGGCAGCGCAGTTGACAGAGCGGGGGCAGGTGGGGTGGCAGCAGGAGGAAGAGATTGGGGAAGCTGGAGAAGTGGAAAATAAAATGAAAATGGGAAAAAAGTAACTGGCAGGCAGCATCAGCTAAATGAGTTGAAGGACGGCACAGCGAGCTGGTTTGCTGAGCCAGAGGGATAGCAGGGAAGGAGGAGGCGTGGCAGCGGCAAGGGAGCTACAACTGCGGATATCAAAGCGCTGGCAAAATGCTGCCAGTGCCAGGGGGGAGGACGACAGGGATGAGGCGGTGGCGAGGGCGAGGGCGGGGAGGGAGAAGAGGGGGCTGGCACTTTGCGCGCAGCCAACCATTTTTGTTGTCTACTCTGCTCGTCAGTTTGCTTTGCTTTTTTTCTATTGCGCTTCCCTTCATGCTCTCTGCCTCTCTCTCTCTCTCTCTATCTTCCTCTACCTCTCTCGCTCTGTCTCTTGCCGCTGTTGTTGTTGCGTGCACTTTTTGTGCGCCGGAGCTATTTGAAAATTTTTTAAAAGATGCTTTTAGCGGTAAATAATGAAAAGTTAAAAAGCCACATCAATGAGATACATTTTTGTATCTTTTCTTCAGTCTGAGCAGCAGAGAGAAGGGGGGCAGGGGGGGCACTTTTGGCTCCATATGTCTGCCAGCTGTGTGTATGTGTGTGGGTGTGTGTGGCACACACAACAAGCCTTGTCTCGTGGCCTTTAACAGTTTTCATCGTCGTCGTCCTCGTTGTCTCAGCTTGCTCATTTTCCTGTGTGCAATTTTCTTAAAACCTTTTTTTTCTTTACCTCCTCCTATTCCTTCTCCTCCTGCTCCTCCTTCTTCTCCTTCGTAAAGATTTGAAAATGTTAAAAAAGCAGAGAGCGCGGCGAAACCAAGCGCAGCGAGGCGAGGCAAGTAGCATAGTTTGCAGTATGTTGCAGCTGCCTTCGCTTTGTGTTCCTTCATGTTGTTGCTGCTTCATGTTGTTGCTGTTGTTGTTGTTGTTGTTGCAGTGTCCCTCTGCTTGTTGTTGCGTTTTTGTTTTGCGGCGCATTTTGGCTTTGTTGGTCGCATTGACAGAGAGATGGCAGCCCTAATTGATGTTATGATGATCATCGACAACATCAACATCAACATCAACATCATCAACAGCCTCATCATCATCAACGTTCACAACAACAACAACAACATTCCTGTTGCTGCCGCTGTTGTTGTTGTTGTTGCTGTTGTCGGTTTGTTGGATATTGCATTTTGTGGTGCACGCTGCGTATGAGCAACGTGGCCAATGGCCAAGCAAAGGGCAGCGAAACAGAACTGGGGGGGAAGTAGGAGGCGTGCTGGCTTGCTCTGGCTGCCATTTTGCTTTGGCGTTTGGCTTTTTTGAAGGGCGGGAGGGAGGTAGGGGACTGCAATTGGACAGCAAACTGTAACTGTGTCTCAAAGCAGGAGGGCAGGTGGGGAAGGGAGCGAGGGGCATGCTGTGTGTGTGTGCAGATACAATTTGTAATGATACACAAATTAGTATCCTAAATGGATGCTTAATAGCCCAACTGCTTGTTTTGTGCGACTGTGACACAGACACAGACACAGACACACACACACACACACACACCCAGAGGTACAACATGTGTGCCTGTGTGGGTGTGCGCACTTTGACTACTTTGCCACACACACACACAGAGGGAGCGAGAGAGGGAGTGGGAGAGACAGCAGTTTATTGCGGCCTTTTGATGTTCTAGCGTCCATATTCATCCATATCCCCGCATATATATCCACATATATCCAGCAAATATTGGGATTGGTAATGCTGACATGTCATGCTGTCTCTCTCTGTGTGTGCGTGTGTGTGTCTGTGTGTGTGTGTGCGCAGCTGCACTTAAAAGCAGCTTTAAAGCGAATGCAATCGAATTTTGGCTGCGTTTTGCTCTTCTTTTTTTTTTTTTGTCAAAGTGCTTAAAGTGACAAAGGGGAAGAGGAGAGAAAGAGGAAGGGGAAGCGTGGAGGAGAGAGAGAGAGGGGACATGCTGCTATAAAGCTGCTTGAGAAATGCTGCAATGAAATGTTGCAAAATGAGATAAAAATCTAATCAATTTGAGTAAAGGCAGAGTAGGGCAGGAGAAAGGAGGCGAGGAGTAACAGATTTGAGTTTAATTATATCGAATACTTGATGACAATGCACAATGCAGAGATGATATAAATACTTGGTATATATTTGATAATAAGAAAATGATTGATATATAAACAGAATGATAGATATAAATAGAAATAGAGAAATAAAGAGAAATAAATATGCCTATGAAATGAGACTCTTTTCTACAATAAATAAAACGTCTTTTAATTTTAAGAAAATAGTTACAGATGTTCAAAGTGATGGCCTTCTATAGTTATATCTTGACATATACATATATATTGATATAGACTGATATAGATTGATATATTTTGATTTATTTTTACCATCTCCCGTGTTATTAATGAGCATATTAGTAAATAAAACCTTATTGATTTGGAGATTGCAGTGGGAGATATTCAAAGTGATTGCCCTCTGTAGATATATTTGTTATATATTGTTATATCTTGATATACATTGTTATATCCTGATATATTTTGACCACCTTTGGTGCAATTAATGAGCATAATTAGTACATATATATCAATATAGACACATTAAAAGTTAAAATCGAATGCTGATAGAAATTCAATCTAGAATCAAATTTAGAATAAGTCAGCGAGTTTGAAGCTAAACTATTTATATAAGGCAAGCTTGTTTATACCGTAAATTATGAAAAACAAATAATAAAAATGAAAAATAAACTTAGAATGCATAAGCAAGTAGAGAAAAACTGCAAAAGTCTCTGGAGAATTCAACTTTTATTTCAGATACGTCAAACTTATGTCGTGCAGTTCAAGTTCAAGCGCTGTTTTCCTTTTTCTTTTCTAGATTAGCTAAAATTCGACTTTTTCCATTTGCAAAAAGACCTTTTCATTAATAAATAAGTAAGTGTATTTTCCCCTCCCACTCCCCCCTGCCCATCCCTCTGCTTAATACTCAGTAAAAGGAAAGAAAACCGTGGAACATTTTTTGCAGCAAATTTAAGCGGGTGCGAGTTGACCTTAAGAAGAAGAGTGAGAGAGAGGGAAAAACAGAGATAGAGAGAGAGGGATAGGGAGGGAGAGAAAGAGACTTAACGATGCGGCCGCAGTCTTTAAGAAATGCTCGTGTGTGTGTAAAAGAAAAAGTCGAAATGATTTCGAGAGCAAAGTAAAAAGCCCATGCCGTAAGCGCAATAAGAGGATAAAGCCGAATTGAAAGAACAAAAAAATACAATAAGGGACAGACAAATGAGACTGCGAACATGTTATATGTATATAAATATATATATAATGGGAGAAGGATATATACAGATGTGCATGTCTATATACTGCGGCATAAACAACGCAGAGCCGGACAGAGGCGCCCACACAGTCGCAGCAGGAGAAGAGGGAGAAGAAGCAGCAGCTGAAGGGGAACGAGATAAAGAGGAGCAGCACAAGGACGACGACAAGCAGCAGCAGCAGCAGCAGCAGGAGCAGGAGCAGCTAAACGGCACGAAACGAGCCCAAGCAAAGCGCTGCAATGGCAGCGAGTCACAGTCAAAGTCAGTTTGGAGCGGCATTTTGGGGTCTTCAGTTGAGAAAGTATTGTTTTAAGGATTACACTGTGACGACGGCGACGGCGACAGCGCGACATCGCGCGCGCAACTGCAACACACACACACACATACACACCCTGCCTTGCTTTGCCTTGCCGCAGCAGCGCCGCCCACAGCCGAACGTCGAAACGAAAGAAGAAACTTGCTGCAAAGAAATGTGGCAACAGCGCCAGCATCGGGGCTGCCACATTTAACGAAGACTAATTCCTGTCGCTGCCAGCGCAACCAAAAAAGCAACAACTAAAACAACAGCGACGCCAGCAGCAGCAGCAGCAGCAGCGAAGTTAGCGCAGCAGCAGCCGCAACTCCATTTTGTTGCTGCGCGCTGATTGGTCGCAGCCACACTTGCGCGCGCGCATTGTCTAGAGCGAGACAACTATAGTGTCAGTTTAGCTTGCACGCCATTGCTGCCGTTGCTGTCGCAGTCGCAGTCGCTGCTGCTGCTGCTTTGCTGTTGCTGCTCTGCTGCGAAGGCTGTTTCATTTTCATTTTATGCGCTCGAGAAGCAACAAGCAGAGAGCGCTCTCAAGGATAAACGCAGCTACAGTTTCAAGTGGATTAGTGATGGGAAAGGGAGTGGTGGGGCGAGGGAGAGTGGCTGGGAGTGGGAGAGCAGCAGTTTGGATTTGTCTGGCGTTGCCATGTGGGCGCCATATTGAGCAAGAGAGAGCGCACGCAATGAGAACGTGCCAAATTGAGTTACTCTCTTTGGTGTGCCAAACTGAGTTGCTCACTTTGGCGCGCTCTCTCTCTCTCTCTCTCTCTCTCGATCCTCACTTGCAGTTTGACAGCAGCTGTGACTGTCAAATTCAAGAGTTCAATCAGTCTAAATGACCAATTGGCCGATTGTCCCTCTGCCGTGACTCTTTTTTCTTCCCTCTCTTTGCCCCCTCTCTTTGCTCTTCTGCCACTCTTTCTTCCTTCTCTCTGCCCCTTCTCTCTCTCTCTCTCTTTCTCACTGCGCCCACATTGTGCATCAAATGGTTGCGGCGAAGCTGGCGACTTTGGTTACGTCTACGTCTGGCCAGCCTGCATGAACTCCCTCCCTCCATCGGCTGTCCTGCCTAGCTCCCCTCTGTTCCTGCTGCGGAAGGAAGTGTGTCAGACATGGCAAGTTGGAGCAGGCGAAAGAAAAGTTTTTCGTCGTCTAATAGAATAAATGTTGTTTCATTTTTATCGCGTGTGCCCAGCCTGGCTCTGGCTGAGCCTGGGCGGGAATGAAGGCAGCCGACTGCCGTCTGTCTCTGCCTGTGTGCGAGAAAGAGAGCGCACGTTGGAAAATACACAGCGAGCCTTATTGGATCAAGAGAAACATGGCATACATATGGACTACAGCTCGGACAGGCACACACACACACTGGCACACACACACTGTCGCAGCTTGTCGCTTCGCATCAGCCGAAGCCGACGTCGGGCATTGGCAACAACTAACGAAATTAACCAGGCAAGTTAAAGCGAGACAGCACGAGTTGCTGCTGCTGCTGCTGCTGCTGCTGCTGCCTGTCGTTGCCTCTGCCCTGTCAGTGTGGGTGTGTGTGTGTGTGCGAGTGAGCCATGCCCATTTCACTTTCACAATGCGCCCTCGCACTGTCTCGCTCTGCCCGCAGTGCCAGCAACGGCAGCTGAGGCAGCGACTGTGGCAGCGGCAGCGGCAGCGGCAGCGCGCACACAATTTTCATTATTTTTCAAATTATTAGTACGACTAACGATTCGTGGTCTCGCACACACACACACATACTTGGGCAAATGCACAGATACAGTTGCAGAGAAGACACACACACAGGGATATTCACAGTTACTGATGCAGAGACACACACACACACACACACAGTTGTAGACACACTTACACACATACGCGCAGTGTGCAGAGGTGCTCAGAGGAGCTTTCAAACACACACACACACACATACTTGCAGTTGCATGTAGACACATGCATACATATGCACATATACATACATGCATAGGCGAGGTATAGTCACACACACACATACACGCATAGAGTAATATCCACGCACATACACACACATACATACATACAAAAGAAGAAGCAGCCACACACTAATACATTCATAGAGAGGCACACATGCATGCATGCATAGAGGGACACACACAGACACACACAGACACACACATAGACACAGAGATAGACACGCGCACAGCACACATACATATGTACACACACACACAGAGAGAGATGTATTGTAGAATAGACACACAGAGGCCACACACACACTCGTAGAGGTACACACACACTTTGATAGACAGATACACTCACACTTGTGAGATAGACACGGAGGACGCACTCACACATATGTATGTATGTAGATGTAAGATAGTCACACACACACACATGCACAGAGGAGTCCATACAGTCACACACTCAAACACACACAGTCACACACACCCAGGCAGCAGCACAGAGGGACACACAGCGGGACACAGCGGGCAAAGGCAGCGGCAAACTCACACACACCATAGAAGAGAGACGCACACACACAGACACACACACACACACACACAAGAAACACACACACACATGCCATAGAAGAGAGACACACTGACAAACGCACACACTGCAGGCAAAGAAGTTCCAAACACATGCACACACACTGCCATGCAAAGCAGTCCCCCCCCACACACACACACACACACACACACACACACACGCACGCACACACACTCTTCCATGCAAAGGCGTCTTTCACACACACACACTCGCACGTAAAGCTAACCACCAATCGTTCGCGCGCAGCCCGCAAACGTCCACACACAAACACAGCGACAACAACCCCCAACGCAGCAGCAAGCAGCAGCAAGCAGCAAACGAAGGCAGCGCTGCAGCCGCGCCGTCCACTGCTGCTGCTGCGTCGTCGTGAGCACATGATCCTTAATTTCGTTATAATTTTGTATGTTGCCTGAAATTGTATATCATTTTAAGTTTGATCGGCCGCGAATACGTACCGCCTGTGCGTGCGTGCAGCACAAGACCAGTAACAACAACAACAGCAACAGCAACAGCAACAGCAACTAACGTGTACGGCACAACAACAACAACAACAACAACGACTAGAAAGCGAAAGAAAAACGCAGGCAGAATCTCAACGTGTTTTGCCGTCGCTGAAAATCAGAAAAATAATTCATAGAAAATTCATTGCAAATTGATTGCACAATTTATTGCACAATTTCCACAACAATTTACACACAAAAACAACAACAATAACAACAACAAAAAATACTTGTGCTTAACGCGCGCTCCTGTGTGCGTCTGTGTGTGTGTGTGTGCGTGCATAACGTCGCCGTCGCCGTCGCCGTCACCGTCACCGTCACCGTCACCGTCGCCGTCGCCTTCGCCATCGTCAGTCGCAGTTGCAAGGGTAAAGCGTCGCGTTGACACGTCGCAACATGTCGTTGTCGCATTAAATGAGAAACTTCCTCCATTCCCCCCACCGTTTTTTTGCAGTGTATTTTGTGTGATCAAGAAGAAAAGCGATGAAAAGTGAAGAAAAGTGAAAAATTGAAAAAATTAAAAATTTACAATTTCTTACAATTGTTTACAAGTGCCACAATAACAGCAGCAACACAACGACAACAACAACAACGACAACAACAACAACAACAACAACAACAACAACGACAAGCAAATGTTTAACAAAACTTAACGAAAGTTGAACGAAAGCGGCAAAGCAGGCGACGCTTGAAATGCCAAAAGAGAAATCAAATCGAATTAAAATAAAACGAAACGCAAACATTTTCATTAAATTTAATTAAAACTGAAGCGAAGAAAGAAGCGAGAGAAGCGAGAGGAGCGCAAGAGGTGCAAGAAACAGAAGAAAGGCAGCAACAGCAAGCAAGAAAAGAAGCAGAGAAAGGCAGAGAGAGACGAGAGAGAAGAGAAGGGACAGAGCAGAGACAGAGCAGAGACAGAGCAGAGAGAGAGGAGCAGCTAAAGAAGCGCAGAAGACACTGCAGAAGACACTGCAGAAGACACTGCAGAAGACACTGCAGAAGACGCAGCTGCACAGCAGCAACAGCTGCAGGAGAGCGCCAACAGCAACGGCAGCAGAGCAGCAGAGACTGCAAATTGCCCATTGTTGGCAGCAACAACAGCAACCACACACAACATTGATCAACACACAGTAGAACAACAATACAACAACAATAACAT
The DNA here is from genome assembly GCA_018901815.1 of Zaprionus lachaisei. Classification (NCBI taxonomy): domain Eukaryota; kingdom Metazoa; phylum Arthropoda; class Insecta; order Diptera; family Drosophilidae; genus Zaprionus; species Zaprionus lachaisei. Next base: position 91,927 of record JAEIFI010000357.1, read on the forward strand.
ACAACACAGCAACAATAACAACAACAGAAAAGACAAAGCAACTCAAAACAGAACAAATATTAAACATAAACAGCAACATCTGCAATAACTACCTAAGCAAAGCCACAACAGCAACACTGAGAAGAGCAGCAGCAACTAAAGCAGGCACAGCAGCAACACTGTCAACAACAGCAGCAGCAACTGCAGACAAAGCAATAACTTTAAGCACAGCTGCAGCATACAACAATAACACACACAGCAACAACAGCAACAAGAGCAACAACAGCAACAACAGCAACAAGAGCAACATTAACAAGATCAACAGCAACAACAACAGCAAGAGCAACAGCAGACACAATTGTTGCCAGCAACAGCAACAGCTGCAGCACGTACAGCAGCAATAGTTGCAACAGCAACAGCAGCAGCAACAACAACTGTTATTGTAACTGCAACTGCAGCAGCAACTGACAGTGCAACTGCAATACAAACAACAGCAACACATACAGCAGCAACACACATAGCAGCAACTGTAGCAGCAGCCACAACAGCAGCAGCAGCAACTCATACTGCAAGTGCAACTGCAATACAAACAGCAACAACACACACAGCAGCAACAGCAACAGCAGCAGCAACAGCAACAGCAACAGCAACAGCTACACACAGCAGCAGCAGCAGCAGCAGCAACTGCAACTGCAACTGCAATACAAATATCAACAATCAATAATAATAACAACATACACAGCAGCAACACACACTTAACAGCAACACACAAGAACAACAGCAACTCACACAACAACAGCAACAACTAACACACACACACCTCACACACACACACACCTATTACACCTACACCTGCCACGTGCATAGCTGCCTATCTACCTTCCTTCCCAGCCACCCCCCTCTCACAACGTGTGTGTGTGTGTGTGTGTGTCTGTGTGGCTCAATACACAGTCACATCCACCACACCACCCCCCCATCCCCCCACTGTGTTTGGGCAGATTTCGTTCCCGTGTGAAGTTCGCGCGTGTGAACGCGTGTCGCACAGCCTCCAGTTGGATTACTCAATCGACTTCTTCAAGACGTACATCGATACGCAGCGTTTCTACGCCAACGCCGGCCACAAATTGGATTTCAAGCAACAGAGTTGCGCCGGCGGCCCTGGTTCCGGTGGTGGCGGCGCTGCTGCAGTGGGGAGTAGGCGTCGTCGGCAACAGCAGCAGCAGCAGCAACAACAACAACAGCAACAGCAACAGCAACAACAACAGCAACAGCAACAACAACAACAACAACAACAACAACAACAACAACAACAACAGCAGCAGCAGCAACAACAATAACAACAGCAGCAGCAACCACAGCCAGCACAGCAGCAACAGTCAAAGCGCACAGCAGCAACAACAGTCGCTGCCCGCCAACAACAACAACAACAACAACAGCAGCCACGCCCACGCACTAGCAGCAGCACACGCACATCAGCAACTGTTGCCACTGCACCATCAACAGCAGCTAACGCCGCAGCAACAACAACAGCAGCAACAGCAGCAGCAACTGGCACCGCAGCAACAGCAGCAGCAGCAGCAGCAGCAGCAACAGTTGCTCGGCAGCAACGGCAACTTGGGCATTGCACACACACCCACACTGCTCATTGGCAACGGACCGGGCTCAGCAGATCGCTGTCAATCCACATCCTCATCCTCAGCAGCAGCAGCCGCCGCAGCAGCAGCTGCAGCAGCAGCAGCAGCAGCAGCGACAGCAGCAGCAGCAGCGGCATCTGTGGCATCTTCGGGGGGGCATCCTCAATTGTTGCCACATCGGCGGGTGTGCAATCGACGGCCGGCGCAACGTCGCTGTCGTCGGTGGTGCCGCCGCACGTGGCGCCGGTGGGGCATAGCCTGGGGCTCAGTCCGCAGTCGAGTGCGGATTCGCAGCAGTTCAACATATTCCCGGCGATCTTTAGCCGCCAGCTGAACTTCTCAGCGGCGGCCGGCGGCTGCGGCCAAGCGGGCAAGCTGAGCATGGACGAGCTGCGTCCGAATCTGGTGGGCGGACTGTTGGGGCTGCAGCAGGGATTGCTCGAGGATCATGCCAGCAGTATGCAGCATGGAGGCGGCGGCGGCGGCGGTGGCGGCGGCGGGGGTGGACCTGGTGGCGTCGCCAGCATAGGAGGCGGTGGCGGAGGCATCATTGGTGTCGGCATTGGCAGCGGCAGTGGTGGTGGCGGTGGCGGCGGAGGTGGCGGCAGCATCGGACTGGGCGGCGTTGGTGGCCTTGGACAGGAGAGCAAGTTCATGTCGTTCCAGGACAATCGCCTGATGGGCATTGGCGGCGCGCACGAGAATCGTTTGCTCAGCCTGGCCAGCTCGGTGCAGGACACACGCTCCCCCCATCACCTCGCTGGACAAGTCGTCCTCCTCCTCGCTGAACCATCAGCGCAAGTGCAGCAGCACGCCCGAGGACTTCAGCGCCCTCTACTCGGGCCTGCCCACGCCGGGCATGGACTCCTCCTCGCATCATCACACGCCAGCGCATACGCCCCCCTCAAGGCTCTCCGATCACACCATATCGGGTAAGTTCATTCCATCCCATCTCTCTCTCTCTTGCTCTCTCTCTCTCTCTCTCTCTTGCTCTCTCTCTTGCTACAGATCTCTTCAGATCTCTTTCTTCTTATCTACCTTTTGTCATCTGTCTCTTTCACTGCGTCCCTTTCTGGTTCTCTTTTGTGTCCCTCTATATCTCCCACTGTCATCCTTTCCCTCTTCCGCTGTCTTCCTCTCACTCTTCCTCCCACTCTCACTCTTCCTTCCACTGTCTCCCTTTCCCTCTCACTCTTCATCCCACTCTCGATCTCTCTCCCACTCTCTTCTCTACCCGTTTCTATCTCTTCTCTGCCCATTTCTTTCCATCTTCCTTTATCTTCCGCTCTCTCTATCCCATCTCTCTCTCTCTCTCTCTCTATCTCTCTCTTCTACTCTCTCTTCTGTTCTCTCTTCTACTCTTACATTCCCCTGCCTTTCTTTCTCCTTCTTTCCCACTCTTTCTCTTACACTTTCTTTCCTTTATTCCTTCTTTTTTATTCTCTCTTTTATTCTCTCTCTTATTCGCATTCCTCATCTCTCTCTTTACTCTGTCTTACTCTCTCTCTCTTTCTCTCTCTCCCTCTTCCCATCTTCCTCTCTTTCCCGCTCCCCCCATCTCTATCTTTATCTCTCTCGCTTTCATCATTTATCTCATTAGCTCTCTTCCTCTCCCTCTCTCTCTCTCTCTCTCTCTCTTTCTTTCTCCCCTTCTCTCTCTCTCCACCCCCTCCCTCCCAGTCTCCCTCACCCTTTCTACAGCTGCCTGCCTAATCCACGCATTATTTTCCCTTGGCGCTGGCTTAACCCATTGTTGCCCATTGTACGCCTTTTGACACCTTTCTCTGCCACTGCTCCTGCCCTTCCCCTTCCCTTCCCCTTCTCTTCCCTTTCCCTTGCCCTCTCCTGACCACGCGCCAAGGCCAAGGATTATCTGCGCCCGCTGCGCATTGTCCTCCCATTGTGTCCATTTGTGGACAACTCAATCGGCTTAGCGCAATTGTTGTGACTGATCAGCCAAGAGAGACATTCAAATTACACAGCTCAGCTGCCAGCAACCCTCTCTCCCTCTCTCCATCACCCCTACCCGCACCCACATCCTTTCCCCCTTCTCCACAACTCGTGCCTGCATTGTTGCACGTTCTAGAAATTGTAGAATCTGCTTGGTCTTTTTTTGGCATGAATCAAAAAGAGAAATTTGATACCCAATAATCGACAGAGGGGTTAATAATATATTTGAAGGAGTTTTGAGGTTAGGCATAAATTGAGGAACTAAGTACTAAGTACCTTGTGGAAGAGGAAATAGACTAAAGAGAATAGATATAAACCTAAAAGACCAAGATAATGGGTAAGTGAACTAGTTGTCGAGGGGTTTCTGCGCCTAGGTTCATTTTGTTATACTCGCTTGCATGATAAGTTTCCATGCGAACTCTAACCTAAATAATGTAGCTATATATCGTATTAGACAAATAGGTCGTCTAGCCAAGTATATAATACAAAACATTTGGTATATAACATATATGATACAAAACATAAATTGTGCATAATTATAATATTTAGGTAATTTCTCATACTTATAAAGCAATTTATAGCAAAAGAGAACAAAATCGTTCAGGTTAAATTATTATTCAGAACTCTATGTAACCTACTTAATATGTATATAACCTATTTATACATATATATAACCTATTATAATTATATTATATTATATTATGTATGTTGCTCACAAAGTAAGTCTTATATATAATACGTACATATGTATATATATTGTACATATAATCCCATAGTCATATGTTACTTACAATGTAAGTCTTTAGTTCAGTTCTTGAAGACCACAGATGACCTAAGTTTAGTTTTATTCTTACTTAAACTCACTTATAAGGCAAGCTATTCGCCGGATATAGAATTAAAACAGTTGATCAGTGTAGCAATACTAAGCTTCAATGAGCTTCAATAAGTAGCAGGTATTTTGTCTTAGATCTGCTCCAAGAGCAATCACTTTCATTGCAATGCAAACAAAACTTTAAGTATTGAAATATACATATATAATATAATATAACTATTACATTGAATTAAATATAAACTTGTCTATAGAAAGGTAGTATATCACAAGAGAAGACCTTATAGAGTTGGGTTAAAATAACACATTAGTTGTCTACGTATTATTTTAATGCAACTCTTTAAGGTCTTCCCCAACAGAGAAATGAATCCAGTCGTCATTATTTAACTTTAAGAAAGTTCTCTAGAAATCCAAGAGTTGAAATTAAGGTGTTTAATGTCTTATAAAATAGAGAAAGAGAAGAGCAATGGAGACACAAGTCTTACAAGTATGGTATAAACAAACAACCTTATGATATATTAGGTTGCGATAAGGTAAAGCAACAAGTTAAGACACATGTTCAAATTTCGAATATAACAAGAAATCCTTTTAATATGATACAGGGTTGTCAGAATTTTTAACAGATTAAAAGCCAGATTACTTTAAAAATTTAAGCTGAATTTTATAGAATTCCCAAAAAGCAAAGCTGATCTTTTGTAGATATTTAAAACAAGCTAGATAGAGCAATATTGTTGGGCTTTGAACAAAGCAAGATTTATAAATTAAATAGCAAATGTTAGAGCTCTGATATGTTATAGTAACCATTCTTCAACCATAACCTTACTCTTCAAGCCTAACCTCAATCTGCCATAACTTCAATACGCAAGCAGTGCGAGCTCATCAACTAACCAGAGAGCACACACTACAAATACCCTATAAAATGTTCAAGTGATCCTCTACATTATCAATTTAATCTGCAATCTTTCAACTTCTTGATTAATTTTCCACTTGACCTTGTCGCAGCTTGCTTCGTTCTTTGTGCCTGCAATGGGGTCAAGTGAGTGCGAAAGAGATGGAGATGACGACTTACTTAACATAAATAAATGCCATTTATACAGTGGGCGGCAGGGGGCGTGGCATGGCGTGGGGGGAGGTAAGTCTGCTGTGTGTGTTATTCAATTAGTACCCAAAAATTTCGTACATAGTTGAAAATGTTGTTAACGAGCTAAGCGCGCCAATTAAGAGGTCGCAGTTCACCGGGTGGGCAAAAGGTAACGGTACTGACAAATGCCCAGACAGACTTGCTGATGGACAGGCAGCAGAGGCAAGAGGGGAGGAAGGGAAGGAAGGGGAGGAAGGCAGGCAGCTTTGACTCTTGGCTTGTCCCTACTTTGCGGCCACTTTTCGCGTGCTGCGCTGCGCTTTGACCTTTGGCCCTTAATTTGCCGCCTTTTGGCATGCCAAGAGATGGGGGGGGTGAGGTGGGGAAGAGGGCAGGAATGTCTGTAACGTCGCCAGGTAAGTTGGCCCCAAAAATGCCAGCTCGATTAATGTGCCAGAAATTTGCATAAATTATCCCATATTGCATATTCATGCGGACGGCGACGACGACAGCGACGACGACGACGACGACGACGTGACCCAAAGTGACTACAAAATGGCCGACAAATGGACAGAGAGTCGTGCCGCACACACACACACACACACACACACACAGAGACACAGACACAGAGAGACAACTGGCGCGGTCGCGACGTCTTGTGGCCGCAGTGTGGTTTTTCTCTCTCTCTCTCTCTCTCTCTCTCTCTCTTCTTGTTGCTGTTGTCATTTGCGCCATAATTATGCAACATTTGTATGCAGCACAGAACGGGGCAGGGGGGGGGGCAGTGGGCAGTTGGGGGCGTGGCCAGCATTGCCTTTGCTGCGGCTTAAACGTTTTACGCATTTTAAACGCAATTTGCATTTGCCACTTTGTTTTCAATATCAACATTGCTCTCTCCCTCTCTCTCTCACACTCTAACACTCTCTGTCTCTCTCTCTCCGGCACAGCGGAAGGTGCATTCAAGAAACTCAAACCGGAACCCAACAGCGGCCTGTCAACGGTTTCCGCCGGCATCACATCGCCAGGAAGTGGACTTTCCTCGCTGAGTCAGCACGCCGGCCACACCCCAACCACAGCATCCTGCCCAACGCCAGCCAGACGAAGACATCGAACCACATTCACACAGGTCAGTACACCCACCACACCTCCCCCCTCGACTGCCACTCTTGAGGCACCTATTTAAGCATCCCTCTTTCCTCTCTCCCTCTCTTTGGTTGTCTGCCTGCCGCACGTAGAGAGAAATTTTAATTAGATTTCGTGAAGGTTACGCTTGTAATTAAAACTTTGGCATTTTCAACTTACGGCAAGCCAATGATGCCCAGCAACAACAACAGCAACAGCTTGAACAAGTGTCTGTTGTTGTTGTTGTTGTTGTTGTTATTATTATTGCTGTTGTTGTGCTTAAGTTTGAGCCTAAGCCCTGATAAAGTTGACGTTGTTAATACTTCTTTCTTTTTTTCTTTTTTTGAGGCTGTTGCGAAAGCGAAAGCGGCATGAAAAGGAAGAAGAATAGAAGGTTATGTATTATAGTAAAGAAATTATGAATATATAGGGTGAACTAGTGTGCATATAAAGCGAGTATATGATAGGAGAGGGGCGCCATATCTTGTATACCAGAAGAACTTCAAAGAAGAAAGTCATTAGAGCTGCTGAAGTTGAGGAATTAGACTGCCTAAATGGAATATAAAAAGAACAAGTTAAAGGACCATATAGTAGATATATTGCAGTAATATAAATGCACTATTGCTTGAACTTGTCTATAATATATTTTCAACGGATCTATGTTCGCTTCTTCGTGAAACATATGTACATACAGTTGCGGTTATAATAATAGCACCATTAGCACGACTTCTGTTCGTCAAAGCTTCTCTGTTTTAGATTCTATATTCTTGTGTGTCTTATTGTTGTGCTTTACAGAAAAATGTCGAGTAGATAAGCTTAAATGCTGACATAGACTCGAAATGTTGACCATGAGTTGGCTTAAGGGTTCAAATTATAAAATATAAGTTCGTTCAGGCAATTACCTATACATCTTTAATATATAAAAATACTAACGCTACAGTCAGGTGCTGACTGTATAAGGCCATGGATTATCATATTATACCGTAATAAAAATTTTAACGGTATGGAATCGCCGCCCGAATATTATTAGAATAAAAAAAATAAAATAATATAATAAATAATTAATAAATGAAAATTCGCACCCGCCTCAACCGGGAGTTGAACACACGCACTCTATCACAGCCGTCCGCCACTCTAACCACTCGGCCATTGCCTCACTCCTTGGCCAATCGGCAAAGCTGCATTGTCAACCAATTTTGTTACCATACAATGCAAATAAAAAGTTTAAAATGCTGTGTGTCTGACGCTAGATTTGAACTTCGGTATGCTTGCGTAAATTAGGTCTGCTTAAGTATAAATGTATGTTCAAAGTGAGTTTAATTCGTATCATATCTCACTTATTAATAGTCCGATTTAAATGAAATTTTCACATAACGCCCGTGGCAATGTATTTGTCATGTAAGATATACAACTTTGGTTGTTGAGCTAATATTGTAGTTTTTAAATAGTTATTACTGATTTACGGAGGCGGGAAGGGACGTGTCCAAATGTTAAAAAAACTTTGAGGCACTGCTATATATACGTATGTTGTCGCAAAATTTAATGACTCTAGCTCTTATACTTTCTGAGATCCAGGTGTTCATACAGACATACAGACAGACAGACAGACAGACAGACAAGGCTCAATCGACTCGGCTACTGAATATATATAGTTTATGGGGTCGGAGATGCCTCCTTCTGCCTGTTACGCACATTTCCGTTCCGACAAATACAATAGCCCATGCATTTTTTTAAAGTCCATGGCCTATAAAGGAGTGTGTCATATGAAATATTATGCATACTATAATTATTGACACATTGAAGGAATGCCATAGATTAGTTTGGGAAAAGAACTGGAATAATGTAAAGGAAATTTTAAGATATAAGTAAGAAGAATACGAATAATAGTAAAGTAAATAAAGTAAAAGTATATAGCAGCAAGTGTTATAAGTCTTTTTAAATGTATTCCAATGATTAAAATTGAATGCAATTGAAAATGTACTTTATGAGAAATTACCGAAATGAAGTAAGGAAAAAAAGCAGCAACGAATAAACAATACAATAAAGCAGATTTTGCTATTTAATTTACTATATACATATGAATTGAATGTCATGTCATTATGTTGAATACACAAAACTTTTATGTAGATAGTGTGGAATAATATCATACTTTATGATATATTAACATTTTCAATGTCTTCAACACAATTTGAATCTGCATAAATGTGATTGTGACGCTGTTGCGCTCTTTACACGTTATACAACACTCTTCTATCGATAGGCATATCGATTGAGATTATTGTTAACTAAACCAACTTACGACTATGACTAAGGTCACACTTAAATAACATTCGATTTAACATGAGTGTTGCCAACTCAATTCTGGCTTTTTAAAAGCTCAACAGGGGCAAAAAATCTAAAATATTGCTGTAACTAGATGTTTTAATATTAGAAACTGCATGCATTCTAGCTTGACATATGACATAACCTAACAAAGTCAGTTTAGTTAAAGAATGTTTTCGTATCGATCGAAAGACCAAGCTCACCAAACCAGTGCGTCTCTCTCTATCTTTCTCCTTTTCCCTCTCACATTTCTTGCTTAATCCTTTTAACGCACTCTTTGGGTCAGTTTTCACTTGGAGATTTTTCATTGGAAATTCCGTTGACGAACTTTGACAGGCCCCAAAAAGTAGGCAACACAATTTGCATTTTCGCAATGGGGAATAGGAGACGGCGCAAGCAAAGATAGAAGCGCAGAAGACAGAGACGGAGAGAGTGAGGGAGAGAGAGAGAGTGAAGAAAAGGGGCTAAAGAAAGGGGAAGACAATGTGAGGGAGGTTAGGCATGTCCAGTAGTCAGCGCAGACAGCGCAGCCTGGCTGAGCTCATATAACAAATTAGCCTAATTAAAATCCGCTTAATTTCAGGAACAATTAGCGGAACTGGAAGCTGCATTCGCCAAATCGCATTATCCGGATATTTACTGCCGCGAGGAGTTGGCGCGCACGACAAAGCTGAACGAGGCGCGAATTCAAGTGAGTAAAGCCCCCCAAATTGCCCCTTTAAAACCCCTTCCCTAGATACTCCCCTACAAAAGAAGCCTAATCAATATCGAAATACTTATGTGAATAACGTGGGGGGGGGCGTGTGTCAAGTGTTTTTCAATTTATTTCAACAGTTGTTTCCGACCAGGGTTGCCAGCGCTTCCCGCTGCTGCTGCTGCTGCTGATGATGATGATCTTGGTTAGGCGATTAGTCTGCGATTATTCCAATCGAATGCTTCGCTTTTGGGTGTCGCTCTAAAGTGCTCTCAACGGCACAAGCAATCCAACCCCCGGGGAGCAACACGGCTCACACACTGACTGCTTGACTGTCTGCCTGAGTGTGTGTGTGTGTGTATGTTGGTGTGTGTGTGTGTGTGTGCCCCTTTCCCCCTGCACCATTCGAGACTCTGTTGCGCTTTCAAGTGCGCCGCGGTAATAATTAATTTATAGTTTTTATCATGACTGCGAAACAAGTGAGCGACTGCGGGTGGTGCCGTCTCTTTTGGTGGTGCACTCTGCACCCCCTGCCGCACTCCCCTGCACTGTGCTCAATGCGGTCAGGGGCGGATATGGGTGTGTGTGTGTGTGTGTGTGTGTGTGTTGGCAATTTGCCGCTGAAAGCGTATTTCATTTGCCATACGACGGTGTAGAATTACAAACGGTAAAGTCTGTCCTAAATTGTAGGATTTAAAGCAGAAGAGAGCTCTCTCGATATCACTCTTTCTATCATTATATATGTATATCTCTATCTCTCTCTCTCTCTTAAGCTTTAATGTGCTTTTGCAGTCAGCTAAAAGTTTTGGCTCTGCAGCAAAGTTTGTGCTTAGTCCGAAAGTTACAATTAAAGAGAGCAGGCAGGTAAAAATGCCAGGCCAGGCAAGTGTTTCCAAGAGCTTTAATGTGCTTTTTCAAGCAAGCGCTATAGCTTCTATATTCTATGTCTTAAACATGGTAGATTATATATATATTATATATAAAATAGAATAGATTACAGACTCCACTAGGCAAGCTACAAAATAAACTTATACATACTTTTAAAGAACTTTAATGCTTTTTCTCTTTAAAAGTGAGAGATCTATTGAAGTGCATGAGCTAGAAATGTGACAAATATATATATATATATATGTATTTAAATCAAAGATCAATTTAATGCAAAGATCTGTCAATCATATATCTATAATTTGCTGTAATCAACTTGCATAAAAATCTGTTTGTAAAGCTTTGCAAGCACTAAGCTGATTTAAGTTGCAAATGCAGCAAGTCTCTATTTCTGCAATCAATTTCCAACTAGAGCTGATGTTTGCTGAGGTTTTTCATATGATGAAACATGGATGTTTATCGAAATTGGAACATCTTTAAGCCCTTCAAAGCCAGCGCTGCCCTATCAATTTAGCTATTAGCCTTTTTATAGCTAACTAGAGCGAACTCTTGAAATGATTGCAGAGCTCTACCCAGGGAGTAAGCTGCACCTGATCTTGATAATGCTCTAATGCCAGGCTGAACAAACAAGCGATTGAAATATGAATGCATATATGAATACGATCTGTATCTGTATGCTGCATTTGTATCTGTATCTGTATGCGGACAACTGTCAACTGCGACGGCGACGGCAACGGCAACGGCAACAGCGATCGGATGACATGACAAATGCTGCGATTCGCTATTAACGCGGCATAAACCATATTTTTCTACAAATGTTCAAATATTTACACACCCAGCAGGGGCAACCTGACACACAGTCAACCCTCTGCTGCCTAATGCGACCGCAACCCTCTAATAATAAGGCACACACACACACAGACACTGCTGCTGCTTCCCCTTTTCTGGCTGTGTGAGTCTGTTGGTAATTTGACGAGTGCGCGACGCTTACAACTTGACTCTGGCACTCACTTAGCACAGCAGCAACAACAAGGGGCAAGAGGGGCATGTCTACAACATAATTTGGAAATTGTTGTTGTTGTTGCTGTTGTTGTTGTTGTTGCTGCTGGTGTTGTTGCTGGTGTTGACTGAAATTTGTCGTGCGCACATTTTATTGCAAATTTGAGGGAAATGAGGCTGGGAAAGCGAAAGGGAAGAGTAGAGGAAGGCGTTGCTAGCCACATCTGCTTGGAAAATCCATCAGCAAAGCAAAATGTCAACCAAAAAAGTACAAAAAAACAAAGAGAGAGGGAGAGGGAGAGAGGGAGAGAGGGAGGCAAACTACTCGCATGACATTAGCCTTCACTTGTTTGCTTCCCTCTCCCTCTACCCTCTCTCTCTCTCTCCGTCTTAATTATGTGCCATCTCTCACTCCCTGTACGCATTTAGCCCGGAATTGTGTCCGAGTCCATTTCATGTCTGTTGTAATTGACTAGCTTTATGGCCGGCACACACACAACAGCAACAAAGTCCAACTAATTACGCTCGTCCAATTCGCAATCCCATTCCAAGTCAAAGTGCAGTACGAAATTAAACTCACAGATCATTTGCGGCAATGAAGAATTAAGAGACTGTGATTTTAGTTTAAGCCATGAAGCACTTAATGAAGATTTTGATTACCAAAGTTGAAGTGCGAGTTGCAGAAAAGTAACAATATGAAATATAAGTGAAACAAATACTAAAAAAATGCCAAGAGAATACAAGAAAACTCAACTAAGCTAAGAAAACGAAGAGAAATGAAGCTTGAAACTTGCAATTCAAAACAAAAAGAAAAGGAACAAAGAAGAAACGCTTCCAAAAATGAAATGTTCCCTCTCTCTCTTTCTCTCTGTGTCTAATCTACCCAAGAAATCTAACCAAATAATGTCACAGAGCAATAGAAATATGCAAATTTGCAGGGTAACCAGCAGTCAGACGACTTCGCGCTGCATTGCAAATCGTTTGCCAATTTGTTACCTTTTTTTAGCCATTTTTATGTGAAACAAGCCAAAGATACTCTATAAATAGCTAATGGAAATTGAACATATTCCCACTTCAAGCTCACCTTGCACTCTTCAACCTCTTCTGCTCGAAGTTTACATTAAATAAATAAATAAATCAATAAATTGCAATTGTCATGAAATATCAAACGCGCAAGCATAACAAACATAACTATCGTATAACTGTGCACAATCTGCAGTGTCTTTGTTATTGTTCTGCTTGTGTTGTTCTTTCACTTAAATCAAATATGCATTTCTCTCTTTCTCTCTCTCTCTCTCTTTCTCTGCTTTGCCAGATGATATTGTTTGGAGTAACTCGATATCGGTTATTGGCTTTGCATAAATAAACGAAACAGTTATGTACTTATATATGTTATATATGTAAGAACACATGTATATTTAAACATATATGCAGCATTGCAATTGAAAGTGCATTAAGTTGATTTTAAGCGATTCACGATGCCAAAAAGTAGGCAACAATTGCCGTACGTGATGTGGAAAGTTTTTAATTGGGCTAAGCCGATATACTCGCACAACAGCTACCCTGTAAGAGTAAAGTGCTTAAGCTATGTTTGCTAATCATTTATCGATTATACATTGTTCATTATGTGTCACATATGTACACCATTTTTTATTGCATTAGGTAAAACAGCAATTATTTATTTGATTTGTAAAGTGCTCTACTACCTAAAGTGATAGCTTCATCAAGTTACACAATATAGATAGTCTACACATGAAATCAACAAACTACAAAAATGCTTGCATACTTTTTGGGGACCTATACAAAAAGCGCTATAAACTGCACAAACTGGCAAATAGAAGCCCGCAAACACATGCAACTTTGAAGATACTATAACAGCGCTTGATCCAGCCCCATGAGCAGCGCACAGAGATTACAGGGTATACGAGATAAAAAGCTTGACAAAGCGCAATGCAAACAAAAGCGCAAACAACATGCGAAATCGGAAATTGAAGCGATTCTCTTAAGTCATCGGCAATTACGGCCAACAGCAGTAGAGATATCTATGCTATAATCTACGGTTTGCAATGGGACCCACTCAAACAAAAACTATTTGATGGCCCAAACAAATTTCAATGCCAATTAAAAGTCGAGAGAGAGCGACATTTCTGTGTCAATGCACTGACAGAGGCAATTCCAAAAGTTCAACTAACTCTCTAAAATGGCAATAGCAACAACAACAACAACAACAACAACGGGTAACAATAATTGCTGGAATCAAGCTGAGGGGGGAGGGGATAAAGGGGAAAAGGGGATCAAACAACTGGGCCCAAATTCACGCAGAATGCAAACGAAAAAACCAAAAAGGCAGAAAAACAGAAGAGCAAAGCTGACAAACTGAACGCGATGTGGGCCGAAAATTTGATTAACTGTTGAAAGTAAATTTAATTTGAATACGTTTAATTTTCACATTTCCGTCGGTTCAATGTGCGTCTCTCACACACTCTCTTTCTATCTCCCTTTCTCTCTGTGTGTGTGTGTGTATTTTAGATGCATGACTATTTGTATTCATAATTTGTCCTCATCTAATTAAGCGTGTTTAGCGAGCCACAACAACAACAACAACAACATGGCGTGGTTGGCAACAAAACGATTACTACATTTTCATACAGAGATGCATTATGATCAGTAGAAAGAGATAGATATATAGTTGAATTATATGAGGTACTCGAACTTTGAGATGTAATGCAACGAAAAGACATTTAAAGAGAGAAGAAGGAATGAGATTGTATGGAAAGGAGTGTAAAGAAATGGAAAGGAATGGAAAGGAATGGAAAGGAATGGAAAGGAATGGAAAGGAATGGAAAGGAATGGAAAGGAATGGAAAGGAATGGAAAGGAATGGAAAGGAATGGAAAGGAATGGAAAGGAATGGAAAGGAATGGAAAGGAATGGAAAGGAATGGAAAGGAATGGAAAGGAATGGAAAGGAATGGAAAGGAATGGAAAGGAATGGAAAGGAATGGAAAGGAATGGAAAGGAATGGAAAGGAATGGAAAGGAATGGAAAGGAATGGAAAGGAATGGAAAGGAATGGAAAGGAATGGAAAGGAATGGAAAGGAATGGAAAGGAATGGAAAGGAATGGAAAGGAATGGAAAGGAATGGAAAGGAATGGAAAGGAATGGAAAGGAATGGAAAGGAATGGAAAGGAATGGAAAGGAATGGAAAGGAATGGAAAGGAATGGAAAGGAATGGAAAGGAATGGAAAGGAATGGAAAGGAATGGAAAGGAATGGAAAGGAATGGAAAGGAATGGAAAGGAATGGAAAGGAATGGAAAGGAATGGAAAGGAATGGAAAGGAATGGAAAGGAATGGAAAGGAATGGAAAGGAATGGAAAGGAATGGAAAGGAATGGAAAGGAATGGAAAGGAATGGAAAGGAATGGAAAGGAATGGAAAGGAATGGAAAGGAATGGAAAGGAATGGAAAGGAATGGAAAGGAATGGAAAGGAATGGAAAGGAATGGAAAGGAATGGAAAGGAATGGAAAGGAATGGAAAGGAATGGAAAGGAATGGAAAGGAATGGAAAGGAATGGAAAGGAATGGAAAGGAATGGAAAGGAATGGAAAGGAATGGAAAGGAATGGAAAGGAATGGAAAGGAATGGAAAGGAATGGAAAGGAATGGAAAGGAATGGAAAGGAATGGAAAGGAATGGAAAGGAATGGAAAGGAATGGAAAGGAATGGAAAGGAATGGAAAGGAAAGGAGAAAATTAGAAGGGAACGGAATGGAATGGAATGAAAAAAGGATAAAATGAAATGGAAAGGAATGGAATAGAAGGTAATAGAAGGGAACAAAATGAAATGTAATGGAATGGAGTGCAAAGAAATGGAATGGCAATAAATATTAAGGAATTCAATGGAAAAAAAATGAATTGAAAGGAGAACGGATTGAAATGAAACAAAGTCCGTCAATTAGAAAGGAATGAAAAGAAAGAAATATAATAAAATATATGAATTGGATAAAAAAATAAAGTAATAAACCCAAAAAGAAATAAATAAATATAGAAATGCAATGGAATGCATTGGAATTGAATAAAATGGAATGAAATGCAAAGAAAAAGAACAGAAAAAAAAGAAATGGAACTGAATAAAGATAAGACTAAGGAATTCAACAAGATTTGAAATGAAATTAAAGAATATTTCCCATGCAGATAAGCAGATAGCATTAAAACTAATGATAAGGAAAGAAATACAACGAAAATGAAGAGCACAACAACTTCGTAAGAACAGTAAAAATGTATCGCACAGAACAAGAATTGGGAAAGAGAATAGACATGAAATAAAACCGCAATAGTTAAAGATTAGAAATATAAGTAATACAAATGTTAGAAAAGTGCCTAGAGAATTTAAGAAAACTCAACGAAGCATACAGAAGGAAGAGAAGCAGCAAAGAAAGGAAAGGAAGCTAAAAACTTGCGATTTAAAAACAAAAAGTAAATGGAACAAAGAAAGAAAGAAAACCCAGCACAATTCAATTAACTCGAAACGGACCCAAAAATGAAATGTTTCTTGCTCTGTACCAAATCTACCCAAGAAATGTTAACCAACTAATGTGACAGACTAATAGAGCTATGCAATTTTGCAGGGTAACTGGCAGTCAGGCAACTCGCGCTGCATTGCAAATCGTTTTCCATTTTCTTTTTTCTGTTTTTGCCATTTTTGCTGTGCTTCTATTTGAGGACGCACCCGTGTCTGTGTCTGTGTGTGTGTGTGTTTGTGCCATCAAATGGATCCTTAATTGAGTTACTCCGCCCACACACACACACACAGACACACACTTGCACACCCACTTGCTAGCTAGCTAGATAGACAGACCGGACGAGAGACGTAGCTGGTTTCAACCCTGCGTTGCCTTCTGGCTGTTGCTAAAGAGCATTTTTTGCCAACACACACACACAAACACACACAGACACACACACACACTGGCAGACACATACACATGCAGCTCTGGGCTGGCATTTTTATGCTGGCTACCAACCAAATGTAACCGAACGAGCAATAAACTGGGCATAAAACAACCCCCAACGGCGGCAACGGCAGCTGCCTCTGCCTCTGCCTCTGCCTCCTGCTCTGCTCCTCTGCCTTGGCCTCTGCCTGCAGCTCTGCTTCTCTGCTTCTCTGCCTTGGCAAGCTTGTATATTTTTCATTAAAACCAACACACACACACACACACTCAGCCTGCACATAGTCATGAACAGAGATAATAATAATGATAAAATAAATACAAGAAAAATGCCAAAGACGTTGCTGAGGCAGCTTCAGCGCCAGCGCCAGCTTCTTCTTCTGCATCGACTTTGCTTTCAACTTGCGTGCTTTCAACTCCCGCTCCCGCTCCTGCTCCCGCTTTTGCTCGAGCCACCCTCGCCCCGTCTGGGGCGGCCATTACGAAGTATGCCCGATGTCTTGGGCGAAAGTAACTCAAAGCAAGCTGAGCAGCTTTCAAAATGTCGGACATTTTTACACAGCAACCCCCCTGCACACGCCACTGCCCCAGCTCCAGCCTCTGCCTCGCTCCACTCTCTCTCTCTCTCTCTCTCTCTCTCTCTCACTCTCTGGCAACGTCTTCTTGTCTATTGCCAGCTTGGCGCGTCTTTCATCTTGGCAATTTCTTTTTGCCATCAAGACGAGGCAGCAGCCTGCAGCAGCAGCTACCCTCCTTGCCTGCCCCCCCCATCTCATCCGCCTTTACTGCCTGCCTGTGCAATCGTGAGGACCATCTTTAATAATGTCTAAGCATTTCTCCTTCCTCTGCTATGCTGCCCCTGCTCTCTCTCTCTCTCTCTCTCCCTCTGCATAGGCAACAAACAGCGTCGTCAACTTATTTTCAATTTCAATTTTGTAGATTTTTTCACTCATAAGACAGACAAGACAGAAGGGGTGGGGGGAGAATGAAGAGAAGAGGGGGATAACTGTATTTCTGCTTGCCTGCTCTTTTTTTTGCTTGCTCCATCATCAACAACATGCTGCTCGTGCTCCTGCTCATCGTTGTCCGCTTTCCATTTTCTTTGCAAGTGTTTTTTCAAAGTGAAATTGCCAGGCACAGGCGGGGTGCGGGAAAGGGGGGGGACGTGGCTGCAGGCAGTTTTGGTTTAATGCAAACAGCTTAAAGTCCGGCAACGCTTTAATTGCTTCTCTGTTCTCACTCTCTCTCTCTCTCTCTCTCTCTGTTATTTTGTTGTTCTTGTTGCAGGTTTGGTTTCAAAATCGACGCGCCAAATACCGCAAACAGGAGAAGCAACTGCAGAAGGCGCTGGCACCGTCTGTGATCCCCTCGTGCAACGGCATGATGCGGAACATACAGGGGTACAGTGTCTCACGCGGCTATCAGCCATATCCGCATCACAACACCATGAATCGCTATCCCCAGGTAAGCATCCTATCTCCCTCTCCCCTCTCTCCCTCTCTCTTTCTTCCATACTCAATTCCCTTGATCTGTTCTTTCACTTGCAGGATCTGTTCCAAATGGGCGCCTCCTCGTACCCGGGCATGACGCAGCCATTCTCCATGGCGCACAGCACGAATATGGGATCGGTGGGCGTGCGTCAGGACTCAATGGGTAAGTTGGGGGGGCAAGGCAACTCAATATCGATAGGCACAGGGGCAAGGGAATGGCGATAACTCACATGTCTCTCTCATTTGTTATCGCTCTCTCTCTCTCGTTCGCCCACTCACTCGCGTTATTCGCACCTTTCACATTGCCGTTCGCCGACTAATTAAAAGAGTCGCCGCGCCGCTTTCGCCTTTTTACTGCGATCGTGTGCTTTGAGCCAAGCAAAAGCTCAAAGCTTTCTCTCTCTCGCTCTCACTCTCTCTCGTGAGAGCTTGCAGCTTAGACTGTATGGGAGTGTAGTAAATTGTCACCTGCTTGGTGTGACATCACAAAAACCATCCAGAGTTTAAAGAGGAATTGAGTTTGAAGGGAATCATATTAGATGGAGTATATAAAATATGTATATCATATATATTGTATATATTATAGATTGAATATGTATGTCGTATATGGTATATAATGTTCACAGGCATATCCAACAAAGTATATTATATATATGCTGGATCTCTATCAATAGCAGTGTCATTATAGACATGTCCATATATACGTTTCTTTCTTTATATGTCTGTATGAACGCCTATATCTCGTAGACTATACAAACTAGGGCTAACAAACTTAGTAAAAATACATATATATATATTATATAAAGAGGAATCCAAACATGGATTGTGAATATATATTGAATATACAGATATATGTCTGTAAATTATCTGTATCATGTCAGTAACATGTTAGTAACACATTGTATATATAATATGTATATTTATTCTCAGGCATATTGCATCAGTGTCATGTCCATATATACGTTTCTTCCTTTATGTGTCTCTATAACATATAGAACTCGTAAACTATTTCGACTAGGGCTAACAAACTAAGTAAAAATACAGCTACATATATGTACATATATGAAGAGGAATCTAGTTTGAAGGAAATCATGAAATGAATATATGTGTATATGCTATGGTATATATATCCTATATGGTATATATATCCTATTCTCAGGCATATTCAAAAATATAATCAACAGCAGTGCCGTTATAGACATGTTCATCTATCTCATATCATTTCATTCTTCATGTGTCTGTATGAACATCTATATCTCGTAGACTACACAAACTAGAGCTACCAAACTTAGTAAAAATATATCTACGTACATATATTTATACATATGTTTATCTATAAAAAGGAATCCAGTTTGAAGGAAATATACATGCATATATCTGTAACATGTCTGTAACATGTCTATAATATGTCAGTAACATATCGTATATATATATTATATTCTCAGTGTCAACAGCAGTGCCTTTATAGACATGTCCAGCTATCCGCTTCTTTCTTTATGTGTCTGTATGAACATTTATAACTCGTAGCCTATACGAACTAGGGCTACCAAATTTAGTATAAATATATCTTATGTTTGCCCGCACATAAAGTGTATTTTTCCATTTAACCACGCCCACTGCTACACCTTAATTTGAAAGCAATCAAAGCTAAAACATGCAATTTTAAAGTGTACATACTCGTCTAAAGTGACAGTTGATTTTTGATTTATTTTTTATTATTCCAACGTCTAAGCATTGTTGTTGTAGAATGGAATGTGTATAAGGAAGAAACGGAAAAATCCCGTGAGATTTGCGAGATTTAAGCAAATGAACAACTCTTTTTGCTACAAGCACCAGTCTTTGGCTGTTCATTAAAATAGCAGTGCACATGAGCTGCAACTTTAAACTTAATTTTATAAATCAAAAAGTAAATTAATGTTATATACATATGTATATGTCGACAGGTAGTCATCCTAGACTTTTTAGAAAGACTTCTACAAAGCTATTAGAAAGCATAAAGCTAATTTGGTTGTTCAGTTTGAATCTATTTAGAATCTTAACATAATATTCTTTCCAAACCCGCAACCAAACTATATTTATTATACCTGCAGTAAGGTAATTTATATAATGCGTTACCTTCTTGAAAGATTACCCCTTAAGCTTGTTCTCTCTCTCTGTCTTTCTTTCTTCAGAGAGAGAGGGAGAGAGAGCTTTCACGCCTTGTGCTCTTGCCCGGGAATTCCAATCACTCTCTCCCACTCTCCCTCTCTCTCTTTCTCTCACACACACTCTTTGTCTATAACATTTCTGAGTAATCAGCAATTAATGTTTATTCTCCTCACCCCAAACCACCTGCTCCCCTGCACCCGTGCCTCCCTCAGCTGATGTCCACACAAGGGCCAACTCAAGTTCCAAGCAAACCTTAATCGATCCCGAAACGGAGAGAGGGTCCAAGGCGCACATTGAAGTCTATAAACTGGGGAAACCAAATTGATTTGTTCATTCCTTCCTCCCTTCCCCTTCCCCACCAAGCCACACACACTTATACTGACTTTGTTCAAGCTTAAATAAAGTTAACATACTCTTGATATGTGAGTAAGTAAATTTCCGCTAGGAAAGCGGAGGGGGGAAATACAGAGAGGGGGACACAATGAAACTGTGGCTCCATTAATCCGATCTGATTGTTGTTATTTTCGTTAGATTGTGTTTTGTTTACGTGGGGACAGGCACAAACTGGAAAATATTTGCAGTCGCGACGTCTCCAGGCGCGACACGAAGCCAATAAACAAAACGTGGTCTCTCCCCCATATACTATATAGAGGGGGATGGCAGTAAAGGGGGGTAGGAGGGATGCTGAGGCTGGGAACACACATATGAAATGTGTCGCAACTCTCTTGGCATGTGCATAATAAGCAGGTCGAGTACTTAACCGGATATTAGCAAGATGAACATGAAGATGAACAAGAAGATGAAGATAAAGTTTAAGTAGAAGAAAAGGCACAAGAACAAGGAGAGAGAGGTGAAGCAGCAAATGAATTTCCGGCCAAGGTGCTAGAGAAGACACATTTCTTAATAGTCCTTAAGAGTTCATGTCCAAGTAGAGTAGAATTTCGTTTAAGTAGCGGAACTAACTGTTGATTCAATCTACACGCAAACTAATCTCTCTCTCTCTCTACATCTCTTCCTCTCTTTCTATTCCTATTCTCTCTCTGTTGCAGGCATGTCACCCGAGGACGAATGGTATAACAAAAGCCTGTCCGCATTGCGCATGAATAGCTCACACCATCCGAACTTATCGGCGCCGATGCTGCAGTACCAGACATAATCAAAAACCTTTGACGACTTCTTTTAAGGGATCGAATCTCCAGCGAGAGCCGAGATCTTTTAAGGCGGAGTGCGTCAAGTGGCCAGCAGCTAAATCTACCATATACATAAACTACACTCCACTCTCTATAGGGTAGCATATAGGGTACTACAGCCTGCACACGTACATACATACTTATAGACACACAGATATGTATATGTATATGGTATATATATATCCAGATATCTACATATCTCTATATAACATGCATATATAGTATATAGAGGCGTGCGTGTATGCTATCTAGTGTATGCCCCAAACTGTAATTGTAATCTGTATCTGTATCTGTATCTGTATCTGTATTTGTATCTGTATCTAGAAATCTTTCATGTCAACTAGCTAAGTGTGTGTTTGTGTGTGAGTGTGCGTGTGTGTGTGTGTGTGTTTGAGCATATATATATATATATATTAATATAATTATCGAATATATCGAAATATGTCGTCGTACTCAATTCTTGTGCACGTCACGTAACATACTTATAAGACTTGTTGATATTTTGTCTGTGTACTAGTTTTTTTTTTTTTTTTTTTTTTGCAAACTATATAAGCAAATCGTATGTATGCAAAGCACATATATACCTATACATATACGTACTATATATATACAAATATATATATCGGATGTAAGCATATTGTAATAGGCAACTAGTCGTAGCATCTAAGCGAATTGTGCATTGAGATTTTAGCGTGTCATTTGAAGAGCACTAAAGCAAAATAAGTCGAGAACACACACACAGACACACAAGTAACGGTAATTGTATCATATGCATTAACGAAAACAAGATGAAGAAGAACAACAACAACACGTATAATAGTATACGCTATAAGGCAGATTGTTGAAAACAACAGAAGGAGAAGAAGAAGTAACACTAATATTAAAAAGGAAAACGAAAACGAATAGATCTAGAACTTCACTCGCTACTCGCCGCCATTCACATTGTCACATCGCTACACGTTGCATCAATTCGTACAGTCAGTCAGGCCAGTAAAAGAGTAACGAGTTATTAGAGTTAGGGGACTGCTCGTTACTCGTCACTCGTCACTCGTTACTTAGTGGCGTTCTGGATATCCTTAACATAACGAGTAGAGTCATTCAATCCAGCAGAAGAGTAACGAGCTGTCAGAGTTGTATTACTACTCGTTACTCGTCACTCGTCACTCGTTACTTAGTGGCGTTCTGGATATCCTTAACATAACGAGTCCAGTCATTCAGGCCAGCAGGAGAGTAACGAGTTGCAAGAATTGTAGTACTACTCGTTACTGGTCACTCGCTACTCGTTACTCAGTGGCGTGCTGGATATCCTTAACATAACGAGTAGAGTCATTCAAGCCAGCAGAAGAGTAACGAGTTGTCACAGTTGTAGTACTACTCGTTACTCGTTACTCGTCACTCGTTACTCAGTGGTATGTTGGATAAGCTTAACAAAACAAGTATAGTCATTCAGGCCAGCAAAAGAGTAACGAGTTATCAGAGTTGTAGTACTCGTTACTTAGTGGCGTGT
Organism: Zaprionus lachaisei; assembly: GCA_018901815.1. Classification (NCBI taxonomy): domain Eukaryota; kingdom Metazoa; phylum Arthropoda; class Insecta; order Diptera; family Drosophilidae; genus Zaprionus; species Zaprionus lachaisei. The sequence goes on from JAEIFI010000357.1 coordinate 114,699, forward strand.
TGGATAACCTTAACATAACGAGTTTCAGTTACACTTGGCAATGAACAAATTACACAGTTTCTAACAAACGTCGCTGTTTGCTCGTAACTCGTTGCATACATCCTGATTAGCTAAATTCCCATCATTCTAACGAGTTTTATTTGCGAGTTCCTAATGAGCTTTCAAATTGTTTATCGTTTAGGTCCACACTGAGCGAGAGTCCTTGGTAATTACACGCTACTACTCACTCGTTATATATTCCGATGGGCTCAAGTTCCGTAAGAGTAACGAGTAATGCACTATTTGAACTTGTAGGTTATCAAGTTCTGAATGTTAGAGTCGCAGCTGCATGAAGTTAGATGCTCCTCATTTCTGGTATCACTCGTTACTCGCTACTCGCCCCCTCAAGACTCGTCACTCGCTGCTTAGCACAAATTACAACGAGTTTCCGCAGACAGTTAAAATACTGCTCAGCTCTTCTTCCAACAAATGAAAAACACAAACAAACAAACTACACGCAAAGCGATGGCGAGTACAACAACAACTCCAACTAGATACAATGGTTAACCCCCGTTCCCCCTTAAACACCCATGCCCCGCAACAAGTAAACAGTAAAAAAAAAAAACGAAACGAAAACGAAATTTCCAACTATTTAAACTTGTGTAAACTAATTGTAAGTGGATTTTTTTAGCTAAGCAATGCATAAACGAAAGTTACATTTAATAATTAATTATAATACAAAATACACACACACTAAACTAAATACGAAAGCATAAAAACCAAAATGCAAGACCGCAACAACTACAAACCAAAAAAAAAAAAAAAACAAAATGAACGCGAAAAAAACCAAAAATGAAAATGAAAATGAAAATTGCAAAAAATACATAAACTATATATATTTAAATACGAAAAACCAAAAACATGTTTAACAAATTATGCCTAAAACAGCAAAATGAACATAAATAAAACTAATAAAAAACACAAAACCAGTTGCATTCATTTATTATTATCGCAATCCTTCAATCAAATTACTCTCTTTGGTAGCACAGTTTAGTGAAAGGGCGCAGTTTAGTTGGGGGTTAAATGGGTTAAAGTTGGAATTAAATTTAAAAGCAAATGGGTGTAATCAGTAATCAGAACTATGTGTAAATTAATATGAAATTATTTATATATTTATTATGTATATTATGTCGTATTTACTTTTAGTTGCCAGAACTAAGTCCGCGAATGAATTGCCAGCTACTATTTGGCTGCGAGGCGGTGTAGTTTCCACTGACTTCGATATTAAATTGAACATTTTATTTAAATACATATTATCAAGCATACAGAAATAACAAAGGTGGAAAGAATGCATAAGGAAGAAGAGAAAATGAAGAGAAAATGAGAGAAAGAAAGATGAGTGAGATCATGCTCGATTCTAAAGAATAATCATACCAGGTGCACAGAAACAGCAGCAGGGAAGCTTGCCTAGGGTGAAGTAGAGGGAAAAAGATAAAGAAAGACAGGAAGAGAGAGAGAGCTAGAGGGACAGTAGTCCCCATGTCAAAGCAGAAAGCGCAGTGCCACGTAGTTGATCAAATCAATTGCAGTACCAGATTAACTGAAATTCTACCAGGCGCACAGGAATAGCAGCAGGAGGCGAACTTACTGAGAGAGTGAAACAGAAAGAATTTCAACCAAACAGGGGAATTCAGTTGAGCAAATAGGGAGAACAGAGACAGTAAACGTGTCAATTCAAATTCCTGATTGACTCAAATTCTAACAGGCGCACAGAAATAGCAGCAGGAGGCGAACTAACTAATTGAGAGAAGAGAGACAGTAGTTCCCGTGTCAAATCAACTCAAGTTCTTGATACACTAAAATTCTATCAGGCGCACAGAAACAGCAGCAGTTGAGCTTACCGAGAGTGAGTGAGAGAGAGAAAGTATTCCACGTGTCAAGTCCAAACAAATTCAGTGCCAGATTAACTACCAGGCGCCCACAAATAGCAGCAGCAAACGAGCTTACTGAGAGAGTAAGATAGAGAGAGAGAAAGAATTACAGCCAATCAGAGCAACTTGCTGACTTTGCTGCGATCACCCACGACGTGGCACTGTGCTCTCTGGCTTGACTCGCCCTCTCTCTAGTTCTCTTGCTCAGTGTCTTGCTGTTTCTGTGCGCCTGCTGCAATTTCGTTTTGACACGCCTTTGGTTCATTTATGATCTCTACACGTGACAATCATTTCTCCCTCTTTCAACCCGTTGCTATTTCTGTGCACCTGGTAGCATTTCCTAACAATAACATACACCGCCTCGCATCAAAATAGTACCAGGTAAAACAATACAGTTTACTGCCGTCTGCTGTTCTCCTGCAGCTTTGCTGAAACTAATGCGGATCGTTTGTATCGATTTATTAACAAATATTCTCCGTCAGTTTCTCAACTAATCAATTTGTCATTTATTTATTTGGTTGTCACATTGCTAAAGTCAGTTTTAGTTCCGTGTTGAAGCATCACATGTACCGCCAATTGGCCAATTGGATACCAATATACGATTCAACAACATGTAGTCAGTATGTTTATAGTCAAAGGCTAAAAGCTTAAAGATTATGAAATCCCTCCCCATCCCTGAAACGATTTGTATCGCAGGCAGCTCCGACTTTGGCTCCACCTTCTCCTGCCCTCGTCTGCCTCTGCTCCGCCCCCGCTACATGGGCGTCATCCAGTCGCTCGGCAGACAGCGCTGTAGAAAGGGCACACAGCCCACTACATAGGCCAGTCGATTAATCCAGCCGGGTATGTGCTGGCCACACAACAGCCGCGACATTGTGTCCGAGAAATGATTGCAATTGTTCGCCGTCAGGTGGTAGCTGTTGCCGGTGAACTGCCATCCCAGCTGGTCAATAATGCGATTCACCTCGTCCCGCGTGAATTGTGTGTAGCCCAGGTGAATGCTCTCCCGATAATGGAAGTTATCGCCCAGCTCCTGCTCGGCACTGCGTGGCGCCATATCAAAGATGCCCGAATACGAGAACGTGTGTCCGCCGTATGTGTACTCCGAGCCATAGACCTGTATGCCCGTATGAAAGATGCCCAGACCCAGGGGCACAACATATTCGTTGATGTTGAACAGATCGTATACGTTGAGTATCACCGGCTCCTTGCGGCCATGCGGATTCACGGGCAGCAGCTCCTCGCAGCTATCGTGTGGCTCAGCACAGCAATTGAGCAGCGGCATGCGGCTGAAGAACATGTTCATATCGGTCGCGACACACCCCCTCGATTGTTGATCCTTCTTTGATAGATTTGTATCTTTTTGTTTACGATGTTTCTATTTGTTTTCTTGTTGTTGTTTTCTGCTTACTTTCGTCTGCGTCTTTTTTATGCGGTGGTTTGTTAATTGTTGTTGTTGTTGTTGTTGCTTGTTGCTTGTTGCTTGTTGCTTGTTGCTCGAATTTAGAATTTAACTATTTGACTATTATGAATGTTGTATGATATTTTAATAACAACATTATTGTTGACATTTTACTAACGCAAAAGCAAAACTAACATTCACAAGCTGCGAACTCAAACAAACTGAAAGCTCTCTCTCACTCTCTCTCTCTCTCTCTCAGTCACTCTATCTACCTTTCTTTCTGTATCTTTCTCACACGCTCGGGTGAGCGCACCCTCCTGCTTTTAAACTCTTAAAACTCTTGGCTTGACAAAAAATGTTGCATACCTTTCAGCTGATCTGAGATCGTTGCTGAAACCAGTCAACAGCCAGATACCCTGTAAGTGTTTAGGGTATCATGACCCCACACTGAATACTGGATGCATTAGCAAGTTATTCTCAATAGAACAGCATCATACTGTGAGTTACTCGACTGTCTTATACCCTTTACATTTTTTTTTTTTAAATCTTTTCACATTATTGAGCAAAAAAAACGACCAATAAATAAATTGCTTCGTATTTTTAGTAGTTTTAGAGGAGTCATAACTATATATACTTATTATATACAGACTATAGATTCAGTTCATTATAGATAAAGTTGAAACGAGCCAGATCGCACCGATATATCGTATAGCTATCATACAAACCATCGGAAAATTTAAGTTATTTGTTAAGATACGTAGAGGGTGATTTTTTAAGAGCTATAGGAAAGTTTTTCAACTAAAAAACACATATGGTAAAATTGAGAGAAATGCATGAAATGTTTATTTGAATTGATAGTACGATATAATTGAATGTTTGAAGATTATTTCATGCAAAAGTTGAGCGTGACTGCGCCTCAAATGCTCCATTCCCGCTTAGCATTCAATTTTGCCATACTCTTTCCAACATTTCTCACGAATAAATGCTTCAATGTTGTCTCTATAGACTTTAGATTTAACAAAATAGTCGAAAGACGTTAAATCGCAGTATCTAGGCGGCCCTGAACGTGGAAATAAAATGTTCACCGAACTCGCCTCTCAATAAGTCCATGGTTATGCGTGCTGTGTATCATGTGGCAGCGTCTTGTTGCAACCACATGTCATGCAAGTCAAGCTCCTGCAATGGTTAAATTATAGACAAAACTGAAGATGTTTGACAGTGCAACAAAACACGAAACTTGCGTCAGATAATAGCTAAAAAATCACCCTTTATAAAGAATAAAGTATATATATCAATAATCAGCATAAAGTAAATTCGCCACAGGTTCCCCTTTGTTTAGCCATTCGAAAAACACATTGAAAGTTGACTTCATATTTTATTTTATTTTCAAGTTTTGAAACGGGCAGCTCCTTTGCTTGTCGCATACAATTTGTTAGCTTGTATTCTTGCAGTGTACGTTCTGTCTCTGTATGTGTGTGTGTGTGTGTGTGTGCGTGTGCGTGTGTGTGTGTGTGTTGCTTAGGTATTTAGTTGAGGACAAACGCAAAGAAACGCCTACGAAACTTATAGAATAATTACAAAAAAAATCATTATGTATCATTATATTTAAGAATTGTACCATAATAAACACCTTGCTGCTCTTTGCTTGTGTGTGTGTGTGTGTGTGTGTGTGTATAGGTGTGTATGTGTGTGTTTTTATTCGTATTTGTATGGGGTTTCAATTTGTTTGTGGCAAAACAAACCCAAACTTAATTATGCTAAAATTACAGCACGGCGCAAAAAAAATTGTTTTATTCTTTTTGTTATTATGCTTTCTTTTTCCTCTTTTTTTTCTCTTTTTCTGTTTTTTTCTCAATTTTTATAATTATTTATATTCACGCTTGTTGTTGCCGTACTTGTTTTTTAGTGTTTAATATTAATTTTATAATTATTAAATACATATTTAGTAGTAGTAACTTTATGTCTACTGTTGTTGTGGTTGCTGTTGTTGCTGTTGTTGCATGTGTTCCATGTGGCATTCTGCATATTTGTTGCTGTGTGTGTGTGTGTGTGGTGTGTGTGTGTGCTTACAGAAAATCGAATTAAAAAGCAATGTGTTAACTATACAAAAATCAACCGAAAATCAACACGCAAATTGCCAATTAAAAAAAAACAAAAGAAAAAAAAGAGTACAGTACAAGAATGACAGTCAAAACAAAGAAGAAGAAGAAAGAAAGAAAAAAAAAAACAATGTGGTTTCTGAATTAAATGTTTCAGGTCTTACTATACATCATTCATAGTGATGCTAAAAGTATCGTATCGTATATATATGAACTATCGTTTAGTATTCATGCCATCTTTCCATGCTCTCTCTCTTTATCAGTTATAGTTTAAATGCGAGCTACACAAACTGAACTGCTCTCAATGCCAAGTACACCTAGGTGTGTGTGTCTGCCCGTGTGTGTGTATCTGCCTGTGTGTGTGTATCTGCCTGTGTGTGTTAGACACGTCTCTGTTGCTACAGTTGAAAGTAGAAAAGACACACGCCACAAACAACGACAACGACTAACGATGCTAAAGATCGTTGTGCAATATATATAATGCTTATATATATATATATATATATGTGTGTGTGTATATAGGGTGTGTGTGTGTGTGTGTGTGTGTATGTGTGTGTTTGGGTTCTGCCTGGTAAACAGAGCAGTCGCATGACTCCCCATTGAGCTCTGGGCGCCTCTCTCTCACTTGGCCAGCAAATCGGCGCTAACAGTCAGTGCCAACTTTTTGGCTGGCGGCAAATCGGCAGTGTTCTATATAGAAAGAAGATATATATATTTATATATAGATATAGATATATATATATGGATATAGAGTGATTGATTATATATATATAGAGTATTGTATACTTACCAAATCAGAATTGTCTCGCTTTAGGACGACAGCGCTGGCTTTGGAGGAGTCCGCGCTGTCGACATCCTTGTGATTGTTATTGGCGATTGTCGATGCTGCTGATGATGATGATGATGATGTTGTTGGTGCTGCTGCTGCTGCTGCTACTGCTGTTGTTGCTGCTGCTGCTGTTGTTGTTGTTGTTGACTTGACGGCGGGTGCATTGTTGCTGTTGCTGTTGCTGTTATTGCTGCTACTGCTACTGCTGCTGTTGTTGTTGTTGTTGTTGCTGTTGTTGTTGTTGTTGTTGTTGCCATTGCCATTGCCCGACAACGTTAAAGATGACGAGGTAGAATTGCTGCCGCCAGCAGCTGCTGTTGCTGTTGCTGTTACTGCTGTGTTGCTGTTGCTGTTGCTGTTGGTCACATCGCTGCTGCAGCTAGTCGCTGTATCGGACTCATCGACAATGGTGATGGTTGTTGCTGCATTGTTGTTGCTGCTGCTGCTGTTGGTTGCATTGGCAATTGCTGTGATTTGTGCTGGACCAGCAGCAGCAGCAGTAGACGTGGCAGTGTTTGCCAGCGTTGCTCCTCCTCCCCCCTCCTACTGCTGCTGCTGTCGCCATAGCTGTCGCATTGCTATCGCCAGCATTCTTTAGTGCATTCAGTTCGGGCTTTTTCTTTGTGTTGCTATCCTCCTTCTTGGGCAGCAGCACGACGTTGGCACTGTCGCTAGTCGTTGTCTTGGCCTCGACTGTAGCAGCAGCAGCAACAGCTGTTGTTGTTGTTGTTGTTGTTGTTGTTGTTGTTGTTGCCACACCCGTTGCAGTTGTCGCTTCGTGCTGCTGCTCGTCAGCTGCCACACTGGAGTCTTCTGTTTTGCTGGACGCCTCGTATTCCTTGACAATCGTATCGAGATTCAAACGACGTCGATTGCTAACATAAAAGTTACGCACATGCGCCTCCGTCTTGGTGCCCAATACCTTGGCTATCATCTGCAAGCACAAAGGATCGATTAATCATTAACTGTGATTGTGACTGCACTTTCATTCAGTTCAGTTAGTTACCGCAAAGTTCTTGCCCCAGTCACGTAATGCTAAGAGTGCCACCTGATTCTCATCTGTTGTCCAGCGTGCTGATATTCTTGGCTGTGCGGCTGTTGTGGCTGTCGCTGTCTCCGTTGTGGCGGCCGTCGTTGCTGCGGCTGTTTTGCCACCTGCTGCTGCCTCCTGTTGCTGTTGCTCCTGATTGCCATCGTTGCATTCCCTCTCCAGCTGTTCCATCATTTGCCTATTCTTTTGTATCTGCAATGGGCCGTCGGGTATTTAATCCAAATGTCAATTGGTCAATGTCGATACGAGTCGGTTTTGGGGTCATTGTTCTTGTTGTCGTTGTTGTTCTTGTTGTTGTTGTGTTTGTGCAGCATGATACGATGCGCAGTAATGTACAAGTGTGTGTGTGTGTGTGTGTGTGTGTGTCTGTGTGTATATGAATAGTATGTGCGTGTGTGTATGTGTGTGTGGGTGAAAACTATAGAGTATCTAGACAGCAAACGCATGCAAAGCTCTTTTAAGACTTATTTCAAACTGAAAAGAGTTCCCCTACCCCCCTCCCTCCCCCTCACTCTATACCCTGCAATATACTTAAACTAAAATTAGTAAGAAAAACAATTTAAAATTTGAAATTTTGTAGATCTTTCAATTGAACTAAGCATTTTCTACCTACAATATTGAAAAGAGCTTAAACATCATAGGGAAAGAGCTTTCGAGCAGAGCTTTGGCTAAGCAGCTGCACGAAAGCTCTCTCTCTTAACACGAGCATAGGAAGGAACGTGGGAGAGAGAGATCAATAGAATACAATGAAAACGGAGAGAGGGAGGGAGGTAAATAGGTAAGAGGTAAAAAACGGGAACGGAGTAGGAGAACACGACACACAATACGACGAGAGAATACACACAGTAATGATGAGAAAAAATACAAATTACATTTCTTACTTCTGCCATTAGGGCGGCAATTTTGCGTTCGCCTTCGGCCAAATATTCACAAGGATTCTTGCAGCCGGCCAAGGCGGTGAGATCATCATGATTGATGTACATGCCACGCGGTGGTTTTCGCTTTGAGCGGTCTGCCGCTGCCGCTGCGGCTGCGCTCTGGCTGTGTGCGGCACGTTTTGAGGGTGTAAAGCTCTCCGGGCCGGAGATGGGACGACGATTGCCGGTGCGTCTAACCAAACGAACGAAGGGGGGAAGGAACGAAGCGAACACAGCAGAAGGGGTTGCCAAAGTATAAGGAAAAGCAGTGCGCGAAAGAAGGACAGCACAAGCAAACAAATGAAGGCGATTGTGTATGTTAATGTGAGTGTGGAGTTTGTATGCGTGTGTGAGTGTGTGTGTGTGCGTGACAAGTTACAACATTTTTTTAAGTCGTTCGTTTCATTTTTTTTTTTGTACGGTTTCAAAGAGAGAAAGTGGGAGAGAGAGAGAAAAACTTAGCATTAGCTTTGAGATTTAACAACTTATTGAACTAGTTTCTAGTTGTTTTTTTTTTTTGATTTTTTTTTTTTTTTTGCAATTAAATGTGAAATATGACAATATCTACCTCCAATGCGTGTGACAACTTTTACACATGCGCCCCAATGGCGAATCGAACAAAATGTAACAGACAACGTTGCAATTTTTGCAAAAACCTCCCACAACGACGCGCCGGGCGTTGCCACCATTTCCATGTCCATTTCCACCATTGGCAGTGCTTGCGTTGCTGCTATCCATGTTATCATTATCGCCGCTGCTGCCTCCGCCACCGCTGCCATTATCGATAGACAGCCCAAAACCGGGCAGACTGAAGCCAAGCATATCGTCGCTTATTGCGTTTGTATACATGAATAGATGATCCGTATCCAAATCGTTGTTGTTGCTATTGCTGTTACTATTGCTGTTACTGTTGCTGTTACTGTTACTGTTGCTATTACTGTTGCTGTTACTGCCGACGCCAATGCCAATGCCGACGCCACTGCTGCTGCTGCCGGCGCCGCCATTATTGCTATCGCTATTGCTTCCTGGCGTCATTGCCGTGCCATGATTGCTGTTGTTGTTGTTGCTGTTCCCATTGTTATTGTTGTTGTTGTTATTCAGTGCAGAATTGTTGTTATTCGCCCTCTTTTTGTTTGTGAGATCAAAGTTATGCAAAGATGAAGGTGCAGTCGCATTCACAATTAGCAGCAGCAGCAAGCGAATTTAGTATTTCATTTAGTATTTTCGATTGTAATTTCGATATTATAATTAGTATCGAGATTTGATATTCATTTTGCAAGTACAATAATTTCATATTCGGTACGGTGGTTCGTCAATTATTCGTTTATCGTTGAGTTTCGATTGTTTTGTTCATCAATTTCGGACAGATTTGAATGACATTTATTGTCAGTGTCGTTGTGTATGTGTGAGGAATATATATATAATTATATATTTTATTCATATATTATGTGAGTTGTTGTTTTATTTTTGACAGTAAAATGCAAAGAGAAGAGAAAAAAACAGTTGTTGGTTTTTGCTTTAGTTCACTTGGTAACACTTAAGAGGTAGTTTTGTTGTTGTTGGTTGTTGTTATTGTTGTTACTGTTGTTGTTTTTCTTTTTGAATATTGTTGCTCTGTCTTTGTCTCACACTCAATGTGGCACCAAACACCACCCCACCCCACCCGCTCAACACCCCATTTTCAAGCCTTACACACGCAGCACCCCGTCCCACCCCCCACCTGCCATCCCTCACACCATCACACCCCACGGCAAAATGAAGATCAAACAAAATGCAACAATCTACATGTGCTTCTTCTTCTGTACAAATTGCCTTTTGTTGTTGTTGTTATTGTTGTTCATCCTACTGTTGTTGTTGTTGTTGTTGCTCTTTCTCATTTTCTCTTGCTCTGCTGTTTTTTGTTTCGACTGCGAAGCGCATGACTGTGTATGCATGTGTGTGTGTGTGTGTCTGCTTGAGCGTGAGTATGTATGTGTGTATAAGCGTCCTGATTTTGTGTCTGCGCCCATGTGTGTGTGTGTTTGAGGTTATTCGAAAGTCGTTAATTTTGTTCATTTGGAAACAAGCTACACACATACACACACACACACACACACAGAGAGCAGGGTATGCATATGGGATCAGTTGGGTCGATTAGTTATAACCTTACTTAAATAGGGGCAGCTCCTTTTACTCTCTCTCTCTTTCGCTCTCTTTCTCTCTCTTTGGGTAATCACATTGTCACATGTGCTTGTGTTTATGCATATGTATGTGTATGTTTATGTGTGGGTGAGTGTGTATGTGTGCTTAAAATAAATCATTTACAAAATTCTACCACAGAACCAGAACAAAAAAAATTGAAACCAGAGAAGTTTAGCTTGAAAATAGCTAGAAAATAGGTAACGAGTGAACGCAACGAAGTAACGAGTGACCAATTCAAAAAAAAATAATAATACAAAGTTAATCTCTAGTAGAGGAAGTGCGAGCAGGGAGGGAGGGACTTAGCTTTGAGACTATATAGTAAGAAATGTGTTTAAAAATATATACATATATATATGCTAATAAATTGAAACGTTAAAAATAAAGACGAATTTTGTTGTTTAGGGAGGAGTAAAACAATGCAAACGATCATCGATATACGATAGGTAAGACAATAGTAAAGGTAACATATTATTTGTAATTAGTATACGATAGTTAGCCCTAAAGCCGGCACAATTACGGGGCATATGAAACAGTATTAGTGTGTGTGTGTGTGTGTGTGTACGATATGAATTGGGAACTAGGAATAAGCTTAAGACTGGATTAGTTGGGGGCTCTAACTATAAATATACAATATGCATAGAAATATAATATAAATATATAAATATAACTTGTCTAACTCGTTGTATGTCTATTGTGCGAGCGTCTGTGTGTAACGGTATTTGGTTATTGTACTGTGTGCGTGTTTGACAATTGAAAAACAAAAACCCAAAAATCTCTCGAAAAAGGTTTTTTTCATAGGTTTCATTTGGCTTTGTTGTTGTTGTTCTTCTCCGAAGAGTTTTGAGGAATAAGAAACACATATAAATTGTTGGTTTTTTGTTTAATCTTCTTGCAAACAAGATATGAATTTATTTTTAGCATTATGTTTGTGATTATCATCAGCATTATCATCATCTTCAATTTCATCATCATCATCGTAATTATTATTTTTATATCAGTATCAACATTATCAACGTATTTTTTTTCAGTTTTTAGTTTTGCTTTTTGCTTTCTTTTTAGTTGTAGGTTTTAGGTTTTAGTTTAGGTGTATTGTATATCTCTCTCGCTCTATATATGTTGTATAACTATTAGGTGTATATATAATTTTGGGATATACTGTTGTGCTTTCGTTTCGTTACGACTTTAATACATAAAAGCGTTAAATTAGTTCTCAATTTGTTATAAATTACTAGAATATATATATGTGTATATGTTATGTTATAATAATTTAGCATAATACTCATATGTTGTAAAAAAATATGTATCTATATATATATATATATATGTGTATATACGTATATACCATACGTTTATATCATCCTACCATATACATAAAGAACAAAAAGTCTCTTTGCCTTAGTCTAGAGTCACGCTGATTGATTTTAGCTATATGTTTTGCACTTAACATAGATTGATTGATCATTTAAGTTATTATATAATAATAAAAAAAAAAGAACATAAAAGATAATGCAACAGATCATAATCATGGGGGGAGAATACATTGCTTATCCTGGTTTAGTTTCATTTATATATGTTTAAGTCTTCGAGATGCTGGTCAATGTTTTGGTATTGGCATTATTAATATACACACAATCTATGTGCATGTATACGTGTAAATGTGCGTGTGTGTGTGTGTGTTTGTGTGTGTATGTGTGTGAGTCGTGTGTTGGTGTGTGCGTGTGATTGTGTTTGTATTTTAATTTCTTATGAGAGGTATGCAGGCACGGCGATTATCTGAAAGAATAACGAACCAGATTTAAACTATATCTCACTCTCACTTTCTCTCTATAACGATATTTGGGTTTGAATCCCCCTGCTTGACTTAACTGAACATTCCACACAACTACAACTACCATTCATCAAGACTATACCCCAATGATGCACATACAACTATCAGATCACTATGACTACATATATGTACCATATGTTCTATTAGTTCTAGTTTACGAAACCTTCAAATGCCTACGAATCTAGCTTAAATTAAGTTTAGCACGAGTTATTGATTATTTTTTTTACAAATATATCTTCACTGCAGACGGAACCAATATATATATCGTCAGATATAACGGACACATAATCCACAGTCCTAGAGTTAGTTATTGTTGACTTTTGTTGCCCACTATTTTCTTATGTTTAAAGTCAGTTCTAAAGGGTGATTTTTTAGCTATTATCCTTTTGGCAACACTGGTTTGAACAGCTGACGCACGTTTCGTGCTTTGTTAAACTGTCAAACATCTTTAATTTAACCATGAATCTTACACTCTTACAAACAAACAACGCTTCCAAATTATTGTATTTGATTATGAAAATGCTTGCTCTGTGAAGGAAATTCATCTTCTTCCATTTTATGGTCAATTTAATCGACCCACTGAAGCGGCTATTCGGGCTATTGTGACGTGCGATTTAACGCCTTTAGACTATTTTTTGTAGGGCTATGTTAAATCGAATGTCTATACAGACAAGCCCGCTTCAATTGACGCATTGGAGGATAACATTGAAGCATTTATTCGTGACATACAGGACGAAATGTTGCGGGGATGTATAATTTGAGGCGCAGTCAGACTCAACATTTACATGAAATAATCTTCAAACATTAAATTATATGCACCGGGCTATCGATTCAAATAAACATTTCATGCATTTCTCTCAATTTTATGTGTTTTTTCTTTTATATAACTCTTAAAAAATCACCCTTTATTTTATTGTAGGTTAAGTTTGTCAACAGTTTCTTTAACTTTCAGCATTTTTGACGTCAAACCCGTTTTATTGCTTGCAACAAATTGTAGATACTCTTGTGTATACACACACAAACACACACACACAAACACACATAGAATTTGTAACTATTTCTTTTTCCATTACTTTATGCATACGAGTATATGCGTGTTTGCATATTTTGTCTAATGTTCAAGTCTTTAAATATTTAAAAATATCAATAAACAATAAAATTTAATACTTAGTTCCTTTCAATTTGTTTATTTTTCAATTATCTAATCTTCTTTTGTGTATTTAATTGATTAGAGAATATCTTGCGAAGTTTTTCCTATATAAATATGAGAGAGCCCAAGTTTGAGGTTAGAATGAATTTGTCTGATGTAATTTCTGATGGAATTTACTAATGGGCGGGGCTGGAACAGGGGCGGATGGATATGTAGACATAAATATTGTACAATACTAATAATGCAACTAAATGGGGCCTAAATCCTATGTTCAATACACGTTGAGGGCGTGGCACAATGCTCCGCTTGGCAGAGAGAGCTAACAATAATCTCCTTATTAAATGAATGCTCGAGTGTGTGTGTGTGTGTGTGTGTGAGTGAGTGAGTGAGTGATTTGTAATGCAAGTGTATGATTTGCTGGTGTGTGTGTGTGTGTGAGTGTGAGTGTGTGTGTGTGGAGATCTCTCGTACTTATGCATATTTCATGTACATATGTATGTGTAGAGCTGATGATGAATTAAGTTTGTATGTAGTATGTATGTTGAGATGGTGGTGAATATGGTGGGTAGTGAGGAAGGTGTCGAAGGAGTGGAGAGTCTTGCTTTGTCGTTCAATTCTTTTCTTTTTTAGTATTTTTTTTTTTGTTTCGTTTGGTATTTGGTTTTCTTTTTTGCTTTGTTTTTTTTTGGGAGAAGGAGGGGGGTTGTTCTTTTCTCTCTATATGTTCTAACTGATAATTACCTTGTCATCGTTATCAGATTCCTCATTGCTGCCCACTTCGCTGCCATTCTCGGAACCATCTTTGACCGCAGCCTTTATCATTTTCTCCTGTCGATCCATTGCGCTGCTGCGATGACGCGTCTTCTTCCACGAGTAATAGTATTTAACCAAACTGGCTATTGACTTGTCTGGCAGCTGTCACACACAGAGAGAGAGAGAGAGGTAAAAGGTAAATTCTGATTACAAAACTGTCAACTATCGATAGATTTAGTATGTCTCTCTGCTCACCATTTGACGTATGCGATGGAAACTTTTGCCGTGAAACTGAAATGCCTGCTCAAAGAGCACCTTATCCTCGATGGTCCACTCGTCGGGGAAGGGCGTAAAGTTGGCCAAATCCATGACGGCACGTTCCAGATCATGTTTGTGCCAGAACAACATGCCCAATGCCTGTTCCCCATTGTAACCGTATTTCTCTTTCGCTACCGAAATGTATTCCTCCACTGCGAATGCAAAATGAGGCAAGTTAAGTCAAGAAGGAAGAGCTTCTTCAGCAGGCGCACTTACACTTCATGTCCGGTATCTCCTTGGTGGGCGACCACACAAGCAAGGCCCGCTCGTTCATCAGCTCCGGACGGCGATCCAGTTCAGGCACTAGTTGTGGACACACCGCTTGATAGTCACGCCCAACGCGGATTTTCTCTATTCGAGTAAAATATTGGTAAGTAGTTGTTGTGGTTAAGTAAAGAGAGGTAAAGATACTTACCTTCGTATTCCGATTGCTTGGCTTTTGATTTGCCATTACGCTTTGTTGCTGCACAGAAGAATTAGAGAGAGTTGTTAAATAAAACAGACACAGGAAGACCAAGAAAATTCTTAACTTGGCTTTACTTACAGTTATCGTCGTCTGAACTCTCCGGTGTGCCCGCACCCGGTGCGGTTGTGGCCTTTTCATTAGCATTGGCGTTTGTGGAGTTGCCACCGCCAGCAGCACCGCCGCCTCCTCCGCCGCCGGCGCCGCCGCCTATGCCGCTGCCAGAGTTATGGGAATTGGCAGCACCGCCACCGCCGCCAGCACCGCCTCCATGGGTATTTGGGCTGGGTCCACGTGAGCGACGGCCATTGCGGACGACGTCGCTGGTGTTGCGCTCGGCCAACACCATTTTGTCGCGTATGAGCTGAGCTCGTTTATTTTGCTTCTCCAGCGTGATGCTAATTATGCTATCGTTGGCGTGTCAAAGAATTTTTGCGGCCAAGCCAAGCCAGAGGGTGGGTATGGGGGGAAACTGTAAGAATAAATTATTTCAAGATTTGTTGGCACACACGCGGCACAAAGATTCTAAAAAATACAGTGTGCTTCACACAGCAGCACAACACAATAATTCTTCAGTAAGGAGAAAAAATATATATTAAATAGAAACTCGGCAGCGTTCGCATCGCATTTGAGCACAGTAGGCAGAGCAACGTACGAGTCGCACTTTGTCGCTAACGACCGCACTCGTAGTGTGCTGTCAAACACACTTATACACACACAAACACACATATGCATTGGTGTGCTGCGCTACCTAACGTTGTATGCATCGCGTGAGTGTACACATACATAGGTGTGTGTCTGTGTGTGTGTGTATGAGTACGCTTATTTTGTGTTATGAATGTGTGAGTCTCTTGGCCAAGCAGCTGAGATGTGCATAGGCAAAGTGCACTTTTGTAGCACGTAAAACACGAATCCAAATCCGAATCCAGATCCGAATCTCTTCCAGCTTACCTCAAATGCAGCCCGTCGTGGCCTGGAATATAAAAAGACGCGCGTGCCACGAGAGAGAGAGAAAAGTGCCTCACAAAAAAAATACGCGCGGTATGCTGTGCTGTGTACTGTGCTGTGATTGCTGCCGTTGCTGTTGCTGCTACTGCTGCTGCTGCTGCTGCGCTGCTGCTTTCGTTTATGTATTTACACAATTTTAAAGGTGAATTACAACTCGCAGCTCATCAGGCATCTAACTGGCAGTGCAGATACATTTGATTTGAGTTTCAGGAGGCAGCACAGCGCGGCTAAGGCGACGGGGTTGTTGCGCGCAGGTAACTAAAACCTAAACTGAAACGCGAAAAAAAACTCGCGTATGACAATTCTGCATTGGCCGTTCACAGCGCACTTTGTCGCATACGACCGTAGCGTAGCTTTGTCTGTCGTTTGGTCCGTAATTTTCTCGATTTAGGTTAATTATTGCCCACTAGCGCTCAACGTCGTAATGGCGACATTAATAAGAACGTATTCTTTAAGCACTTGTTACTTAATAATATAGATTTTATTGCGAATATTGAATGAAATCAACACACAAGATCCGAAATTAATTTAAACTGTGGCTGTAACAAGCAGCGTTGAAAAAGATATAATCGATAAGTTCTTGCATGAAAATCGATACATTTTTATTCGTGGTGATGCCAGAGCAGAATGTACCTTGCTTGAAATATTTATTAACTGTATGCTAGAGGAAACTTATGGTTTTTTATTATTCGATTATTGAGATATAATGAAGTTGAAATACATTATACAAAATAAACAGATGTTTTCGTGCAAAATTGAGCCGCGGACGTTGCCACACCTAGGAAGACTACCGTACAACTGCAAAAAAAACACCAAAAATCTTGAAATACTTTACGATTTAACGTAACTAAGTACGTTTGCAAAAAGAATATCAAATGTAAATTCTCTTTAACTTGTCTAAAACCCAAAAAATATATCGTAATTTGTTCATATGGTTTGCTACCCATGTGGCAGCACTGTCACTGCTAGTGCGATAATTGTCAATAACGTGCGTATCGGTTCTGCTCTAGATTTGCCAGTTTTCCGCTAGGTGGCGATACGGCGGGCGCAAAGTGAAGTCTCAGACGTGCGAGTGGTCGAATTTTTTCTATACGTGAAATAACCAAGTGCAAATATATCAAACGCAATGGCTGCTAGATTTATACAGAAAATTGTAAGAAACAAATAAATGAGAGCATAATAATTCTATTAACGGCTTGCCAGTTAATTTTACACTCACACACACACACAAAACTCAAAGGCAAGCACGCAATGTGCCGCGACTGTCTCGCTCCTTCTCATCACCACCAAACCCCCTCCGCATGCCCCGCAACAACATTTGCCCATTGATTACGTGCGGACCTTCCTTGGGGGAGGGGAAGCGACCAGGCAACCAAAAACTCACTCAATAATAATAATGAAAATAAACTAACATTATGATTTTGTTTTCCCGCAATACATCTTTGCAACAACAAACAACTACAAACAACAATTCAATCAACGTGTAACATCTACGACAACAACAATAACAACACCATCACCATATTACGCAAAACAAAAAATTTTGCAGTTTAAACAGTTGGGTCTGAACGTTGCGCGTGATGCGGCACCAACAGCAGCAACAGCAGCAGCAGAGTCAACGGCCTTGGCCGGAGCAACACTTAAAGCCAAGGTTCGTTGTCCAGTTCAGCCTGATCGATCATCATCAATATCTATATAGAGAGTCGAGTCGAAAACAGGACGAAATGCGCGAAAGATTCGTTAAGAATCTCAATGAGTTGCGCTCCTCTTTTACATAACACACACACGGCAACGAGAATGCACGGGGAGGCCAGTGGCGGCGTTAAGGGGGGACGGCTAAGTGCTTCATCAGATTTCAATTTGATTTGATGAGAACCCCTTCCTGCAATCGTATATTAAATTATACTTGCTCGCTTATCAATGCTCAACCACTTCATGCGGGGTTTTTTTTTATTATATTTTTTTTTGTTTTTGCATGGATTGCATAAAAAGTGCTGGCAACGCCGCTGCCACTGCCACTGCGCTGCCAGCATCGCACTCTAACCTCAACAAATTAATAAGAACAAAAACACTGCGAACACGGCAAAATAATCGGTTGCAGCAGACCCCCGCCCCTGCAATACGCCCCGCCATGCCGTATATACCCCCCTGTGTCATCAATCTCTCCACTTTGCATTGCGATGATGATTCTTATGTAATCTGACATAAGGCGAAGTAGATAAAATTCTATCTAGTTGTTGTTGTTGTCTATATGTGCATGTGGGTCTATGTGTGCATGAGAACTAATTAAATATGTTTTGTCTCATTCTTGATTGCAGGTCAACACAACGCCCGCTGCGAGCCGTGCCTACTCATCCGGCGTGAAGAAGGTAACGCTCATTCCCGGCGATGGCATCGGTCCAGAGATCTCTGCAGCCGTGCAAAAGATATTCACTGCCGCCAACGTGCCCATTGAGTGGGAGGCTGTTGATGTTACGCCAGTTCGTGTAAGTAAATAACATAAAAGGAACACAATTTCTTGTTTTTGTCCAGCTGCAATTTTCAAAAGTCGAGCGGAAAAAGAGTTGGCAACAGCGCGTAAAGTTAGTTCAAGAGTTGCCAACTAGCGCTCATCATAATCGATAATCATCGTTTGCCATACATACATTTGCTGTCAGGTGGCAACGCCACATTACGCGCAATTCAAATAAAAATTCAAATTTTTACTCCTTTGGCAGGGACCCGACGGCAGATTCGGCATTCCCCAAGCTGCCATCGATTCGGTAAACACCAACAAGATTGGCCTAAAAGGTCCACTGATGACCCCAGTGGGCAAGGGACATCGTTCCCTGAACTTGGCCCTCCGCAAGGAGTTCAATCTGTATGCCAATGTGCGTCCCTGCCGCAGTCTCGAGGGCTACAAGACCCTCTACGATGATGTCGATGTGGTCACCATTCGTGAGAACACCGAGGGCGAGTACTCGGGCATTGAGCACGAGATTGTCGACGGTGTGGTCCAGAGTATCAAGCTGATCACCGAGGAGGCATCCAAGCGTGTGGCCGAATATGCCTTCCAGTATGCCAAGAACAACAACCGCAAGAAGGTTACTGTGGTGCACAAGGCCAACATTATGTAAGTCTTGCCTGAACTCGCACACACTGTTAGCAATCTCTATAATCTCTAATCCTTTTGCAGGCGGATGTCGGACGGTCTGTTCCTGCGTTGTGTGCGCGACATGGCGCAGAAATATCCAGAGATTCAGTTCGAAGAACGTTATCTGGATACCGTGTGCCTTAACATGGTGCAGAACCCTGGCAAATACGATGTGCTGGTAAGCAGCAGCAGCCTCAGCTCACCTTAGCAATGGCTACCATATAATCCTCTCTCTCTCTCTCTCTCCCTTTCTTTCTCTCTTCATCTCTCTCTCTCTCTGTAGGTGATGCCCAATCTGTATGGTGATATTCTGTCTGATATGTGCGCCGGTCTGGTCGGTGGTCTGGGACTGACGCCCTCCGGCAACATGGGACTGAATGGTGCACTCTTTGAGTCCGTGCACGGCACTGCACCCGATATTGCTGGCAAGGATTTGGCCAATCCCACAGCGTTGCTGCTCTCTGCTGTAATGATGTTGCGTCATATGGAGCTCAATCAATATGCTGATAAGATTGAGCGTGCCGCCTTCGAAACCATCAAGGAGAGCAAATATCTGACTGGTGATCTTGGTGGCAAGGCCAAGTGCTCCGAGTTCACAAACGAGATCTGCGCCAAGCTCTAAGCTAACAGCTACAGCAACAACAGCAGCAACAACAACACAATTCTGTCGAGTGCCGTGACGAAGAACAACGGCAACAACAACAACAACAACAAAGGAAACGACAACAAACAGCAACAACAAGAGAGAAAATAAACCAACACAACAAGAACAACAGCAACAACAACACTCACAAACTAAGCCGACAGTTTCTAATGTTTTTTGTTTTTTTTTGATTAGTTAAATGTTTATTCCAAAAATAAAAATGGAAAAACAAAAAAGGAAAATATGAGAATTGAGAGAGAACCCAAAGTATTTTTTATGTTCGAATACTTAAATTATTACAACAACTGAGCTCCAAAACAAACAAACAAACAACAACAACAAAAAGAAAAAGAAATGTATAAATTTGTTAACAATTTTCATTTGGTACGGGGCAAAGTGAAATTAAAAAAGAAAAAAGAAGATAAAACAAAGTATTTATTTGCCATCCAAAAAGAATAAGAGAAAATACGAAATGCAACTACGATTATTGTTTATTATTATTATTGAGATATACATACATACATATGAGAGAGTATGCCAACAACAAGTAATTGTAATTATATATTTATTAATTGTTTAGAACCCCCTCCCCCCACACTCCTCTAGAGCCCGCATTGTGTTCCCTCTTGTGTTTTAAACAATTGTTGAAAATGTGTAGTCAAAATGAAAGAAAGAAAGAAATTGTTAAGCTGAAAATTGATAAGCAATGCCCACACAAACACACACACACACACAGACACAACCTACACACAGACAGAGACACAATAATAATTAGATTCAAGTCAAGCAAGTTGAGTGCGAAGAAGTGAAAAGAAATAGAAATATATGAGAAATGGTTACAATAAATAATGTAATATTAAATGATACTTCAAGTTGTAATTGAACACATTAAATGCTGCTCACAACAACAACAACAAACAGCAGCAGCAGCAGCAGCAACAACAACAAATTATTAACTGTATGCAATTGTTATTGATGATAATTAAGCGATTTAATGCAACAACTACCATGGGCAATTGTCATGCAATTGTTCATGAAAACTCAATAAAAACATTGAAAACTTTATTGAACAAGTGTGTGTCATTCTAATCTATATATAGGTATATATGTATATCTATATATGTATATGTATATATATATATATATATAAAGTAAAGATTAAGGAGTCCTTGCAATAGGATACTGGCATAAGGAAACTTTTGGAAGATGATATGAGTTCAATTGGATAAGAAAATAGAAAAAAATATAATGTTAAAGCAATGCAAATGGTTTATAGCGATGAGTTTACCATTTTTACAACATTGTTAGAGAAAATTGGTACAAGGTTTTATCGATGTTTCTACTTGGGTGCAAACTTTTCTTGTTAAATCATCTAAAAATCAGAGAAATTATACTAGATATTTCTCCTTATTATATTTTATATGAAAAACATCAGCAAATATTGATGTCTCTCCAGCTTTATCCTGCAGTTACTCCGATTCTATTTATATTTCCTTTTATTAGAATTACCTAAGCAGTTCTGTGAGCTGTCATTGGGGAACTTGTTAACTCGACTGTCGCAATGATTTATATATTAATATATATATCACATAAACCCCCCACCTTATGTAAACCGGTTGAAAGTCAACTTATTATCGCACACAAAACGGGTTGCAAAACTGAATCACATGACATGCAAGGCAGGCAGACAGACAGACAGGCAGGGCATGCTGCTCTATCTACCTATAACTATAGAGATATAGATATAAAGGGTGATTTTTTAGCTATTATCTTTTTGGAAACACACGCACGTTGTATGTTTTGTTGCACTGTCGAACATCTTCAGTTTGGTTTATAATTTAACCATTGCAAGAGCTTGACTTGCCTGACATATGGTTGCAACAAGACGCTGCCACATGCCACACAGCACGCATAACAATGGACTTATTGAGAGGCGAGTTTGGTGAACATTTTATTTCCACATTCAGGGCTTCCTCCATCGTGCGCCTTAACGCCTTTAGACTATTTTTTGTGGATCTATGTTTAATCTAAAGTCTATACAGAATGTCTTTCTTTGATGCATTGCAGGACAACATTGAAGAATTTATTTGTGAGAAATGTTGGAAAGAGTATGCCTAAATTGAATGCAAAGCGGGGATGGAGCATTTGAGGCGCAGTCACGCTCAACTTTTGCATGAAATAATCTTCAAACATTCAATTATATGGACCGTATCGATTCAAATAAACATTTCATGTATTTCTCTCAATTTTATGTGTTTTTGAGTTGAATAACTTTCCTATAGCTCTTAAAAATGCACCCTTTATATAGATATGGATATAGTGTATGTATCTCGGTCAAGTGTGGCAACACCCCTTAAGCAAAGGAAAAAAGAATAGTTATCATTATTTTTGCTCATTGAAATATTTATTATTATTGAATTGTTTTCTTTGTTTTTCGTTTTTTGTTGTATTTTTTTTATGGTATTTGTATTTGTTTTAGTTTTTGTTTTTGTATTTTTAGCTCTTTTGCAGTTGTTGTAGGTTTGCATTTATGAATTATTTAGTTGACAATTGCTTACAATTCTAATTGTAATTATTACATTTATGAATTTATTCATTTGCCTTTCAAATAAAACATTTATATATATTTTGTTTTGCTTTTTCTTCTGCTGCTGATGCTGTATTGTATGTGTGTGTTTTGTTCTGTTATACATCTCTTATTGTATATATATATATATATATATATATATTCATAAATATATATGTATTATATATGTAGTGTATATATAATATATATTGTATATGTAGATCATTATCATTAACTTGTAATTATATTTTATATATTATATTTATGCTTCGTCTGTTCGCTTTCTTCTTCTGCTTCAGTTGCTTTGGTGCAGCCCCTCTACCCCTCGCTCGTCCTCTCTCTCTCTAACCTAGTTCTAATTGTATGTATGTATGTTTATCTATCTGTCTCTGACCCCTTCGCTCTTAATATTCGTTCAGTTCTCTGCTGCTTCTACTTCTTCTCTCATTACTTTAAGTTTATATTTCTCTTTTTTCTTTTTACTACATTTACAATGTAACTTGCTTTAGCGAGTGCGAGCGAGAGGCAGACAATTTCTCTTTTGGTTTTCTCTTTCTCCTGCTCTTGCTTTACTTCTCTACAAATTTAACTAAACAAAAACAAAAAAAAAAAACAGAATTCTTTTATAAAAAAAAAAAAAAAAAAAATAAACACATTAGTTTGGATTGAAGTTCATTCACTAACTTAGCACAGATTAATCCTTATTCTAAACCCCTCTCTTGCTGCTCCTCCCCCTCTACTTAAAAGGGCACAAACTTGATCAGCTCATTGCCACTGGAAGCAGCAGCAGCAGCAGCAGCAGCGGCGGCAGCAGCAGCAGCAGCAGATGTAACTGTTGCCGTGGCTGTGGCAGATCTTTGGGCAATTGCCGGATTGGTCACTGTGATGGGCAACTCCAGTGAGGTGGGCACACCACTGCCAGTGCCATTGGTTACACCAATGACAGCCAGACTGTGCTCCAGGCTGTGTCCAGGCGAGACATGATGATGCAGTGGCAACACTGCACTGGAGGGACTCTCCAGTGTGGACATAATGGGCGTCTGATCCAGCAGAGCATTTGTCTCATTCGTGTGGGCTGTAATGGGTGGCGTCAGATGCGCCGCCGTGGCCACCACACTGGGTGGCAGCATAAAGCTCACCACCTCCTGCTCCAATTGCTGCGCCGTGCCCGACAGCTGCAGCTGCTGCTGATGTTGTGCTGTATCAATGTGCAGCAGTCCAACGCCCGTGTTGTTAACCACATCCGTGCCAGCCAATGCCACAGCCAGCAGATCCTGTGCAGCTGCAGGTTGTGCTGCTGCTGCTGCTGCTGCTGCTGCTTGTGCTTGTGCTTGTGCTGCTGCTGCTGCTGTGGAAGTGCTTGCCACATCATCATCATCCATGGCCACATCCTCCACATTGACCAGCTGCAGATCACGTTCCTGCAGATAAGTCTTTGCTGCCTGCAATATATCGCTGGCATGCAGCATAGTCCGGCCACCGCCATCGATCTCAATGACAATGTCATCCTGCTGCTCGGCAATGTTCATCAGCACCTCTGTGGTCAGCTCCAGATGGTGTCCATTCACGCTCAACTGCAGCACATTCGATTGCAGTTGATACATCTCGTGTGCGGTCAAGGCAGGCGCAGCAGCAACTGTTGCTGCCGTGCCATCATTGACTTGACAGAGCCTTGTGCCCGCACGTGGCAGCACGGCAACAGTCGAAGAGGAGGTAGAGCTGGTGGTGGAGGCGGAACTGGTGTTGCCTGCTGTGGCTGACTGCGCCTCCTCCTCCTCATCAGTTTGCAGCAGCAACTGTTGTCCAGCTGTGGCCTGCTCTGCTGGCACCACATGCGCCACAGCTTCACCCTCAAGCAGAAACACTGCAGAGAGTGGATGACCATCGGGCAGACGTGGAGATTCAGTGAGTGCTTCTAGTGGCACTGGCACCAAATGATTCTCACTATCCAGATACAGTGCCTCATTGTTGAGTGGTGTGAAGTTGTTGTTGTTGCTCAGGGAACAGAGCATGAAGGTGTTGCTATAACCAGGTATGGGATGCGTCATTACAGCACAAATGCGCGGATCTGTATTGCACTCCTGGCCCGCTTCCAGTTTCAGCTCCATTTCGCTAGTGTTCTCCTCCTCCAGCGATTGCTCATTCTGCTCTGCCTGCTGCTCATCCTGCTCTGCCTCCTCCTGCTCTGTCTGCTGCTCATCCTGCTCTGCCTGCTCCTGCTCATTCTCCAGCTGCTCTCTCTCCTGCTGCTCCTGTTCTGCCTGCTGCTCTCTCTCCTCCTGCTCTACCAGTTGCTCCAGCGCTGTCTGCCTCAGCTGCTCATGCTGCTCTTGCCTCAGCTGCAACTGCATTTCGCTGCCCACCTGCTCCAGCTGCAGCTCCTGCACCAATTCCAGCTCCAGCTCTGCTGCTTCTGCTTGCCGCACTGGCTCTGCTGCTGTCTGCTGCACTGCCACCAGCTCTGCTGCTATCTGCAGTTGTGCCTGCAGCTCTATTTGTTGCTCTGTCTCCAGCTCTGCCTGCATGTCTAGCTCTACCAATCCCTGCAGCTCTCTGACCGGCAACAGCTCTGTCTGCTGCTCTGTCTCCAGCTCTATCTGCTGCTCTGTCTCCAGCTCTGTCTCCAGCTCTGTCTCCTGCTCTGTCTCCAGCTCTGTCTCCAGCTCTGTCTCCTGCTCTGTCTCCTGCTCAATCTCCGTCTCTGCCTGCATTACAGTCTCCTCTGCTCTGTGCAGTGCCAGTTGCAGTTCCTGCTCCAGTTGTGCATCCATAGCTGGCTGCTCTACAGGCTCTGCTTGCTCCTCTGCTTCCTCTGCTAGCTCTGCCACCTCTGCTGCCATTCGCGCTGCCTCTGCCACTTGCAGTGCCTCCTCTGCCTCCTCCTCCGCCTGCCGCTGTCGTCGTCTCACATGCTGTTGCTGCAACATGGCCAACTGCTCACTGGCTCTGGCCATATCCTCCTCATCCCACATGCGCCATGCCTCGCACGAACTGCGTGCCATGCGCAAAAAAGCTGAACCCACTTCAACGCCCGCGCCTGCTGCACCCTCACTTGCTGCACGCCTGATGCCCTGCTGCAGTTGTTGCAACTGTTGCTGCTCCACACGGCTCAGCAGCTGCAGCTCCTGCTGATCGGGCTTGTGTGTGCTGCGCGTGCGTGCCCAACGTTCGCGTGCCTGTCGACACTTCTCCGCACTGCGTCCACTCAACAGATCTGCCTCATATTGACGCAGCAGCTCCTGTTCGCGCTTCTTAAGCTTCACCTCGGGACGTGCCAAGGCAGCCAAGGTTGCTGCTGCTGCTGCTGCTGTTGAGGTGGTGGCGCCACCAGCAGCAACACTGCTATTGCTGCTGCTGTGACTCCATTGTTGCCAACTGCCGCCAGTGGGTTTGGCAGCTGATGATGATGTTGAGGAGGAGCATGACGAAGAGGAGGCGGGCACAGAGCAAGCAGCAACATTCTCCCTCCTCCTCCTCCTCCTCCTCATCCTCCACTTCATCTTCTTCTGGCAATGGCGACTGCTGCTGCTCCTGCTGCTCCTCCACTGCTGCATCCATGCTAATATCTTCTATGCCTGCTGCCAATCTGACACTGGCAGCACTATTGCTGCTGCTGCTGCTGCTACTGCTGCTGCTGCTGCTGCTGTCGTTGCTGTTGTTGTCGTTGTTGTTGTTGCTGTCGTTGCTGTTGTCATTGCTGTTGAGTTCATCAAGGTGACTGTTGCTGCTGTGCAGACGCCGTCGCGGCAAATGTGATTGCTGCATCAGTTGCTGCTGTTGCTGCAGTTGTTGCTGCTGCTGTTGCTGCAGTCGACGATGCTGCTGATAGATCATGCTGCTGTTGCTGTTCTCACTGGCTGGCAACTCATACAGATTGGGCAACAGTATGTCCTCCAAAATGAGCACAGCTGATGAATTTGTCGCTGTATCCTCCACCAACGCTGGCGCAGAACGTTGCAATTCACGTGCCTCCTCCGCTGAGATCACTGCCATGTTGGACACTATGGATGAGCTGTTGCTGCCGCTGTCCAACATGCTAGCAGCACGACTTTGACTCTGACTCTGGCTGGCAGCGCGACTGAAATGGCTGCGACTGCGACTACGACTACGACTTGGACTTCTTCTTCGTCTTCTGCTTCGGCGTGTGCAGGAATTGTTGCTGCTTGTGGAGCTGGAGCTGCAGTTGGAGCGGGAGCGGGCACGGGCAGGGGAGTGTGCAGGGGAGCGTACTGTGCTGTGCGTGGGGGAGGCAGCATTGCCACTGCAACTGCGTCTTAACAATGTGTAATTGTTGCACATTTGTGGCACAGCTTGCTGCAGTTGCTCTGCCTGCTGTTGCTGCAGATGTTGCTGCTGTTGTTGCTGCAGTTGCTCTGCTTGCTGTTGCTCTGCCTGCACCTGCTGCTCTGCCTGCTGCAACTCAACTGTCTTGGGCTTGACTTTTCTGCCAGCTGGCGCACGTTTGCCCAACTTCTTTTTGCGTCTTCTTCTACGTTCAGTCTTCTTCTTGGGCTGCTGCTCTCCTTCAGCTCCTGCTGCACCTGATCTGCCTGCTGCAGCTGCTGCTGCTTTGCCTCTGCCTCTGCCTCCATTGGTGAGTGCCGCATAGTATAGTCGCTGCCGCTCCCTTTGCTCTGCCATCTGCTGTCCATGCTCATGCAGAAATTCACTTATAGTTGGCGTGGTAGGCCTTGGCCTTGGCCTTGGCTTCTGCTGCTCCTGTTGCTGCTGCTTGGCATGCTCCATGGCCAGCCGCTCCAGCTCCAATTGCAGCTGCACTTCCTGCTCCTGCTGTGCCTGCGTCTGCGTCTGTGATTTGTTGCGCGACTTGAAGATGCGCTTCTGTCGCTCCTTAATGGGCAAACTCAATTGATCTGCAGCAGCTGCCTCCGCCTCCGCCTCTGCCTCGGCCTCGGCCTCTACGTCGGCCAGCTCTGCCAGCTCTGTATCTGCTTCGGCAGCCAGTGCAGCCTGCTCCAGTTCGAATTGCAGCTGCAACTCCTTCTCCCTCTCCCGCTGCTCGTTGTTGTATGCCTTGTTGGGCTCAGTCTCAGTTAACTCCGACGGCTGCTCTGCTGCTGCTGTTGCACGTTTGCGCTTCTTCTGCAGCTTGCGTGCACGCTCCTGCTCCTGCTCCTTCTCCCTCTCCCTCTCCTTCTCCAGCTCCTTCTCCTCGCCATTGCTGTGTGTGGGCGGGGGCTTGGTGTGTCGCCTATAGCTAAGACCATTCTGTCCATCTGCTGGCTTCACTGCCGGCTGCAGTGTGACAGTCTCCTCCTCCTCCTCCTCAAAATCAAAGCAGGATGAGGTATGCTTTGCTGTCTTCTGCTCGTACTCCTCTGTCTGCTCCAGCCGCAGCTCATCGGCTGCATCCACAAAGACCACACTCTCATTGGAGCTACCATCGCTGTCCTGTATCAATATGGGCTCATCATGATGATGATGCTGATGCTGATGCTGATGATGATGATGATGATGATGATGCGAGCGTGTCATCACATCAAACTCTTGCAGCACCACATCACGTCGATCCTTCTTTGGTATATTCCGTATGCGTTTCTTTGTGCACACCAACTGGGATGTTGCAGAGGAGGAGGAGGCACTCTTCTGTGCTGCTATAGCTGGCATGGCATTTGTGGCAACTTGCTGTCCATTCTGCTGCTGCTTCTTTAGCTGCTGTGACTCTGCTGCGTGCGCTGCCTGTCCATTGCTGTGCAGCAAGACAGCTGCAACTGTTGGCAGTGCCAGGACTGTTGCCAGAGGTGCTGCTGCTGCTGCTGCTGCTGCTGCCAGAGGTGCTGCTGCTGCTGTTGGCACTGCCAGAGGTGTTGCTGCTGTTGCTGCTGCTGCTGCTGCTGCTGCTGCTGCTGTTGGTGTCTCATCCATTTCATCTTCGCCCCATTCAGCTAACAAACTGCGTTGCAACTCCAGCGATGCATTAACTGTGGCAGCTTTGTGGCAATCTTTAGCAGTTGCTGCTGCTCCCATAGTTGCTGCTGTTGCCTCCACTGTTGTTGCTGCTGTGGCAACTCCATTGCTGCTGTTGCTGCTGTCCTGATTTGCCTGCTGCTTTGTCTTGTGCTTTAATTTTAGTTTCGATTTCTTTTGTTTTCTGTTCAGCTTCAGACGCTGCGACAGCTGCATGTTCTCAAAGTCATCCTCCTCCTTCTGCTCCTCTTCCTCCTCTGCATCCTCCTCCTCTTCATTCTCATCTTGCTCTTCATTCGTATCATGCTCTTTCTGCTCCTGCTCAGCCTCCTTCTCCTGCAACTGCTGCTCTAGCTTTGCCTTCTTTGGCTTCAGCTGCACCTCCTCCTCTTCCTCTGGCTGCTCCTGCTGCTCCTCTGGCTGCTGCTGTTCCATTGCTTGTGCATTGGTGCGACAACGTGCACGCTTGCGTGAACGCTGTGGCGTTGCACTCATCGAGTTCATGGTCAGCATGCGTCGCTGTCCTCGCTTGCTGCTGCTGTTGCTGTTGCTGTTGCTGCGACTGTTGCCCATGTTGGCCGTGTTTAATGAGGAGGTGGTGCAACGTCTTGTATCCACACCAAAGCGATGTCCATTGAGTGTCGCTTTGATGCCAGGCGATGCCTTCAGTGCAGCAGCAGCTGTTGCTGCCACAGCAGCAGCAGCCTCAGCAATTGCTGCCGCTGCTGCAGCTGCTGCCGAGGCTGGCGTTGTCTTGGACGAGGCCACCTGCCTGCTGGTGGAGCGTGTCATGCGACGTTGCTTGGCTGGCATGTTGTTGCTGTTGTTCTGGTTGTTCTGGTTGTTGTGGTTGTTGGGTGTTGGTGGCGCTGGCATTGTGGCACGCAGCTGTGCACAACGCTTGCCACGCGGGTCACGTTGATTGTGCTGTTGTGTGCTGCGACGTTGTTGCAATGGCAACATTGAACTCTCACTGGAGGCAGGACTATGCACGGGTGTCAATTGTGTCAACTCCAATTGTTGCTGCATCTGCTGCTGCAGTTCCTCCTTCTTCTGCTTTGGCTTCACCACACGCTCAATGGAGGCGAGTGTCAACTGCGCAATGCTTGCCACCTTGCGTTGCTCCTCATCCGTGAGTGGTGCATCCACCACAATGGAGACATGACGTGACTGGCAACGCCAGAGTGAGGAGAAGGTATCGCGACTGGCTGAGGTGTTGGCACGTCGCGTTGCACGCTGCTGCTGCTGCTGCTGTTGTTGCTGCTGTTGTTGTTGCTGCTGTTGTTGTTGCTGCTGTTGTTGTTGCTGCTGTTGTTGTTGCTGCTGCTGCTGCAACTGTTGCAACTGCTGCAGTTGCTGTTGCTGATGTGGATGCTGCGGATGTTGATGCAGATGTAGATGGGGATGATGATAATAATGATGATGTGGATGATGCCTGGGTGAACTGGAGCAGGATAGCGTCTCCAGATCAAGATGCGTGCGTCGATGGATGAGCAATACATTCATGCTGCTGGTACGAAACTCGCATGTGTTGCACTCATAACGACGCTCCGATTGACGACTCTCGCCACTGTCATAGGCCGTGCTTGGATTGCCAATCTCCATGATGCGTATAGATGAATCCTGTAGGGGGGAGGGAGGGGGATTGATTAGTTGTTGCCTTGCACCTTATTTGCTGCCTTCCTGCTTCTGCTACTCACCTGCAGTATGGATGGCATTGTTGTCTGTATACACTTGTCCCTTATGCCGCGTGCACGTCGCAGGGGGCTGCCTGTATTTGTGGCATTGTTGCCATTGATGCTAACACTGCCACTGATGGTGCTGCTGTTGCTGCTGCTAGCACCACCACCACCAGCACCAGCAGCATTGTTGTTATTGCCATTGGTGTTGCTTGATAGCAGCGCCTTGATGAGACTCTCTGGACGTGGCGCTGCTTGACCCATGGCCAGGCCCAAGGGAGCACCTGTGGCTGATACGGAGGAGGAGGAGGAGGAGGAGTTGTTGCTGCTGCTTGGCTTGTTTGTGTGTGTAGCTGTGTTGTTCATCTGTGTCTGGCTGTTGCTGTTGCTCTGTGTGCTCTGTGTGGGTGTGTTGCTGTTGATTTGTGTGGTGCTGCTGCTGCTGCTGTGTGCGGATGTGATGGTATGTGGAGCTGTGCTCGTGTGTGGCGCTGTGCTTGTGTGGGCGGGTGTGTTGGCGGAGGTGCTGGCTGAGCTGTTGGCAGAGGTTGTGGCCTGCGACGAGTTGCTACGCGTCTCTGCATGCTCCACATCCTCGCTGAACTTCTCCTTCATGTCGGGCGCAACGGATTTCTCTGTGAAATCAATTAGAATTTGAATTATTCAAGTAATTGCAGATTGTTTATTTACTTCATTATTTATATCATTATTTGTAACATTATTTAATTCATTATTCCCTTCATTATTTATATTATTACTTATATAATATCATTATTTATTGCATTTAATTATTCATTTCATTATAATTTTCAATGTTCACATAATTTTTTGTAGGACTATTTATTTCATTATTCATTTCAATTTCTTTTTAATTGCTTATTTCATTATTTATATTATTACATTTTTCATTGAGCATTTCATTATTTATTGCATTTCATTATTCAATAATTAATGTTCAAATCATTATTGGCATGATTATTTATTTCATTTTTCATTATTCATTTCATTAGTTACTTTTTTATCTTTTTCATTAGTTATTTCATTATTTTTATCATTATTTGTATTATTATTTTTATTTTTATTATTATTTTTATTATTATTTTTATTATTATTTTTATTATTATTTTGTTAAGTACTTTTATAAATTATTTCATAATTTTTTATTTCATGCAATACATTACTTATTTTATTACTCAGTGCATTATTTGTTTCATTATTCATTGCATTTCATTTTCATTTTGATGTTCTTATCATTATTTGTATCATTATTTGTATCATTATTTATTAATTGTATTTATTATTCATAGCATTTTTGACTTAATTATTGTTTTCTATGTTTATAACATAATTTGTATCATTATTCATTCGACTATTCATTTCATTATTAACTGCATTTTTTATTTCATAATTTATTTAATTATTAATATCAGTACTTATTTTTTTATTTATCTTTATTCATTTTACTTAATTATTCATTTCATTACTTATTTCAATGTTCTTATCATTATTTTTATTATTATTAATTCGACATTTTATTTTATTATTAATTGCATTATTCATTTTGTTATTTATTTAAGCTTTTATTTATTTCAATACTTATTTAATTATTTATTGCATAACTTATTTATTTAGTTATTTCATTATTCATTGCATTATTAATTTGAATATAGTTTTATATGTTCTTATCATAATTTGTTTCAATGTTTATTTCATTACTTATTTATATTATATTATATTAGTTTCATTTAATTATTTCATAATTAAATTGATTATTCATTGCATTATTGATTTCATTAATGTTTTCTATGTTCACATCATTATTTGTATTAATATTAATTCGACTATTAATTGCATTACTTATTTCATTATTTATTGCATTATTTATATTATTAAGAATCTCCTCCTCCCTTCCACTGTCAATACTCACTTGTGCCTAGCTTGATGAACTCCTTTTTGTGTGCACATTGAAAGGGATATATCAACTTTGGCGAATTCACCTGTTCGCTGTGTAGAAGAAGAAGCCAATTAAAAATTGTATTAATTGAAGAAGAATTCTCTCAACAC
This sequence comes from Zaprionus lachaisei, assembly GCA_018901815.1. Lineage (NCBI taxonomy): Eukaryota > Metazoa > Arthropoda > Insecta > Diptera > Drosophilidae > Zaprionus > Zaprionus lachaisei. Next base: position 146,621 of record JAEIFI010000357.1, read on the forward strand.
TCTCTCTCGCTCTCTACTCACAAGGTCTTCTCGTTGAAGAACTCGACGACAGCAAATGGTCTCCGATTTGAGTTGACATAACGAAAATCCTGTGATGAGGTCACCTCCCCGGGCCACCATATCTCAGAGTTGTGTATTTTAACCCAAACGATGTCCCCATCGCTGTACTTTGCCACCCCGGGCGCCTCGTTGCGAAAGCGTGGCATCTTGTAAGCTTTTTGTGCTTCACTTCACTTCGCTTTCACTGTGATTCGTGATGTTCTTGTATCGTGTCCTGGTCCTGAACCGGGTCCTGGTCCTGGAACTGGTCCTAGTCCTAGTCCTTGGCCTTGTCCGGTGATCGCATGTGTTAGACCACATCCATTGGGCATTGGCGGCTGTAAAGTGAGAGTTACCATCAGAAGAGTTTCAAAACTTGCAGATCAATGCGATATATATATCGCATATATGGACTAGCATTATCTATGTTTATGTATCTACATAGATATATCTTATTAAGTGCAATCCAATTGCCCTAAAATGATTTAAATTTGAACGAATCTTAGAACAAACATATTTGAAACTCTATTTCGCCCTTTTACCTTAGATATTGTCTGTATGAACGCGATGATCTCAGAGACTTATTGAGAGGCGAGTTCTGTGAACATTTAATTTCCACCTTTAGACTATTTTTTGTGGGGCTATTTTAAATCTAAAGTCTGCACAGACAAGTCCGCTTCAATTGACACGCATTGGAGGACAACATTGAAGCATTTATTCGTGAGAAATGTTGGAAAGAGTATGCCTAAATTGAATGCAAAGCGGGGATGGAGCATTTGAGGCGCAGTCACGCTCAACTTTTGCATGAAATAATCTAATTATATGGACCGTATCGATTCAAATAAACATTTCATGCATTTCTCTCAATTTTATGTGTTTTTGTTTCCTATAGCTCTTAAAAAATCAACCTTTATAGGCATTGACTATGATCTCCCATTTGATACTTCAAATTCAAATATACTGTACAATCGATAATTGATAACTTCAACGATATCTATAGTTGCATTTATGTATTTTTTACTCGATAGCAACCGAAATTCGTGTCCCCCATAAAACAATGTTGATCATGTTGATTTGTTGATATCTTTTTTGTGTTTATTTTATCATTTTTATTATTATTTCTTTTGTTGAGTGAAAACATAATTATATTTATAGTTTGTGATTACAATGTGTAGACATAGGTATAGGCGTGTATATATATATATATATGTGTGTGTATTGTATATTTGATCTCTTTTATTTGTATATAAAGTAGGGGAAAATATCCTTATAAAAACGACAACAGTCCAAGCTAAATAAAAAGCTACGCAAAAAATCAACAAAGGGGGAAAAACACGTGACATTTATCTCACAATTTTAATTCAAAAGAATTTAACTACCATTTATCGTAATCGTTATCGTTTCACTTTAGATGTGTGTGTGTGTGCATGTATATATATATATATATTTAGTATATGTATATGTATATAGTTTATATAATAATCGTTACTTAACATATCAATTTCAATTACATAGAGAAAGAAAACATTGAAAACTTTTCGACCAGACGAACATCGAATTTAATTTAATAATATTTATAAAACTTGTTGTATAATTTGTTGTAAATGTATTTAATAAATGTTTCGCTCTAATTTATTTTTTCTTTTTCTTTTTCCTCTTCTCCTGCTAGTAAGTAAATAATGTGGGGGGGCTTACGCTCTACGTTTTTCTTAAGTGTTTTTGTTTTGTTGTTTTTTGTATAAAGTACATCGATATAACAGAGTCATTCCATATATAGTTATATATAGTATAATCAATCACAATTTAGTACAATTTAAGAGACGGAAACGCATAAAATAAAACGCAAACAAAATAGAAAGAAAAGTAAAGTAAAAAACGCTCAAAAATTGTAAAAGTTTAAAAATGAAAATAAAGAGAGAGGGAGAGAGAGAGAGAGAGAAGATAAAGTACATTAGGCACGCAAGTGTAGAAGAGTTTCGAAACGGGGGGATAGGTTGGCAACTCTAACGCACTGTTAACAGTCACTGTTAACGCACTGTAAAGTCTACAACGCATGCGCCGCTGCTGCTGTGAGTCTCTCTCTGTGTGTGTGTGTGTGTGCATGTGTGTGAGTGAGTGGGGGGATACACGAATTAAACGCGTTCTCCCTTTTTGGTTTCATTTTTCTCTGAATCTCTCTAGTCGGGGAGAGTTGGGGCTGCATGGGGTGGGAGGGAGGTAGGATCTGCCTCTCTTACAGTGTCTTCGATTTGCTTGTGTTGACAGCAGCAGCAGCAGCAGCAGGAGAAGGTGTAGAAGGAGGTGCAGGTGGGTGTGGGTGTGGTTGAGAAGGTGGAGTATATCGTCATTGGTTGGCATCCACACGCCCGCCATTGCCATTGGTGGCCGCTGCCACCTCATCGCCCACAATGAGCACCTTGCCGACGCCATCGGGCGCCACCAGCTCACCGCTGAGTCCATCCAGACCTGGTTCACTCACATCTCCAGGTATCTTCGGCTTTGGACGATGCGTATCAACCGCATCGATGGGTAACTTAATGTGCTCCACCTTGCAGCCATAGGCAACGGGTGTCAGCTTGATAACCGTATGCAGTGGCACATACAAATAGGGTAACTCATCCGCTGACTTGTCCAGAAAATAGGCGAACAGGCAACGGAGCACAGCCTGATGGGAGACAACCAACACATTACCCTGTCTCTCCAGTTCCATAATGACAGGCTCCAGACGTGCCACAAGATCCTCATAGCTCTCACCACGTGGATAACGATATGCAAACTTATTCACATCCCGCGCCTTGAACTCCTCCGGAAATTTCTCCTTAATCTGTTCATAGGTCATCTCCTCACAATGTCCAGCATCGATTTCATTCAATGCCTTCCAGCGCTCCTGTGGTGCCTTAACATCCGCCACCGTTTGTATGGCACGCTTCATCCACGACGTCCACACGCGCAGTCCATCGATCTGCTGCTGTTCAATGAACGAGGACAAGGCTCGGGCATACTGATGGCCACGTGCACTCAAATTGGAATCACCACCAATTAAACCACTCAAATTGTGTTCACTCTCTCCATGACGTGTTAAATAAATGGTACGTGGTGTTATATGTATATTCATCAGATAGTAAACAATACGAGATTCCACATGCCCCTCATTGTTATAGACCACAACCTTCTTGCCGGCATTGTAGACCTTCATGAAGCTCAAATGTGATTCGGCAACCTCATCGATGGGTTGATAACGTTCCTCATAATGTTCGATACGTTGCAGAAAATCCCGTACAACCAGTTCCGTATTCATATTAATATAATCGGGTGAACTAACCTTCACCTCAAGTATATTCTGTTCAATTATCTGTGGATCATCGCATATGGATTCAACAAAGAATAAACGGAAGCCATGTTGTTTAACCACAATATCATAGATCAACTGGCGACGATCATGTGTCGAGTTCGTTGCATCGAAGACAGCAATGCTGCCCAGACCGCTGAGCAACCATTCACAGGAATCGTGCAGTGCCTGATTGGCACAACGATTCCTGATGGCCATTGCCTCCTCATTGTCGGCACGAAAGAATTCATGTGACTTGTATGCAGTTGTGGCATGACGACGATATTCACCCAAATTAAATACACGCGTTGCAATGCCAATCCAATTGAGATAACGTGCCAGCTTCTTCGATATGAACGTCTTGCCACGTGCTGGCAAACCAACCATGGCAATAACATGTGGTGTTGTACAATCGGCAATGGTACGTTCACCACGTATGGGGAAAGGTTTTGTCATCACTGTCTCCGATGTGGGTGGCAATAGTTTGCGTAATTCCTCCGACATGACAGATGGACAGACATGTAATTCATTCTCAATTGCCATATCTGCGGTCTTTTTCAGCTGATTCAATGAGGTGGTGCGCACGCGTAGCGAAGGCGAAGTGTTATAGGGCATATCCATGATGCTGGTGGCTGTAACCGAGCGTACTAGATGCTTGGCTAATACCACGGAGGCAGCGGCAACAGCGGCGTGTTGTTGCTTCTCTAACAATTGCAATTGCAGCTCACTTAATTGCACGGTGTTATTGTTATTATTATTATTAATATTATTGTTGTTGTTGTTATTGTTGTTGATATTATTGTGGCAGCAAGTGCACAACACTTCGCTTGAATTGGCACTGGATGAGGAGGCAGAGGATGAGGAATTGGATGTGGAGGAATAGGAGTTGGAGAACGTAGCAGTTGAAGCAGGCAGAGGAGGAGTAGGAGGAGGAGGACGTGTACGTGGCTTCAGAGGTGATGAGCTGTACAAGTTGATCTTCTTTTTGCTGCTGCTGCTGCTGCTGCTGCTGTTATTGCTGTTGCTGTTGTTGTTGGTGGTGGAAATATTCCTAGCGTATCCTCATCAAAGTTGTCCTTGTCTTCCTTGTTGCTGTTGTTGTTGCTGCTGCTTGGGCTAGCTGTAAAGTAAAGTGTTTGCTGTGAGTTGCCGTTGTTTGTTTGTTGTTGTTGTTGTTGTTGCTGTTGTTGTTGTTGCTGATCGTTTGCTGCTGCTGCGCTTGTTGTTGTTGCTGTTGCTGCTGCTACAGTTAGTTGTCGTTGTTGTTGTTGTTGTTTGTGTTGTTGTTGTTGTGGCGTGATACATGAAATTAGGCGATTATTTGCTTTAGTTGTTGTTGTTGTTATTGTTGCAAATGAAGCTGATGTTGAGCATGATAAAGCAGATGTAGATGCAGATGATGTTGTTGTTGTTTGTTCCACATGAAGCAGCCCAAAAATATTATGCATAAATATGTGTGTGTGTGAGTGTGTGTATGAATGTGTGTAAGTATGCAAAGCAAATGCCACAAACAATATAAATAAATAAACAAACACAGTTAATAAACAAATACAGATGAAATGCAAATTACAACCAAAAAATAGAGAAAAGAAAGAATGAAAGAGTTAAAACGGCACCCGCAGAAGAATTTCGACGTGTTGTAGAATTCAAGCAAAAGCCACAATTAACCACAAATTAGCTTGGGTAAACACTAGATAAATACATACATGTATATGTATATGTATATGTATATGTGTGTCTGTGAGTATTGAATGACAACTGTTTGACTTCTTTGCACTTGAGACACACACGACGACGACGAATATGAACAAACGAACGAGCGAACGTGAACAAACCAAGACGAAGGCAGACGCTAAAGCAGAAGAGTACCAAAAGAAACGAAACGAAAAGAAAAGGAATAACACCAACACAAAACGTGTGCTATGCGTGGGCGGGGGCTGGCCAAAACGAAGTAGAGCAAGCGAGAGGGCAACACACAAAATTAAAATGTTAAAACAGCTGACGCGAGAAATGCGTGCTATGCGCTGTGTGCGTGTGCGCATGTGTTGGTGCGTGACTGTGTGTACTAATGTTATCGATAGTTGTAGCCCTGGTTGTAATTAACGATCGATTAACATTGTGTATGTTCACAATTTGCAGAGCATAAAATGAAAAAAATGCTGCAAAAATGTTAATTTTAGTTCTTGTTCCGGCCGCTGATTCTGTTGTTGACTCTGCGCTGTTGACACGCTGTTATGTGCGCTCTGTTAAAGAGCGAAGCGCGCTGCTGTTAACTGAAAATTGCAAACTGCAAAAATTACCAAAGCAAAAAAATGTAGTAAGGAAAATAGAATGGAAAAAGGAGAAGAATGAAAAAAAGGAAGAAACTGACATGCGAAAAAAGAACGCCATGTGTTATTGTTTTTAAACAGAAACCTTAATCAATTTGTTGCTCTTATGTAATGTAAATAAGAGCGCGACGCAATTCATAACCTTGTAGCGGCGGCGTTACAATTGTTGTTCAATAAATAAATAAATCAATTTTCCGATGCACAAACAAATAAACACAGACGCACACACACACGCATAGGATACAATGCAGAACATGCAGTTAATGTTAAGTCTGGTTGTAAATGACAGCATTATCTATAGCAGAAATTTCCACAGTGCTATCGGTGCGTGTCCGTATTGTATGTATGTATGTGTGTGCGTGAATGACTCAGCGCAAGAGATAAAGACAAGTACCACATTTACATGCGTGTTTTCACATGTCTTTATCAATCAAAAAACAACAACAAGATGAACAGGAACAGAGAGACAGACAGACAGACAGAGAAAGAGAGAGAGAGCGAGAGCATGAGCGCGCTTTGTCAAGGTCAGCCAGCATCTCTCACTCTTTCTTTCTTTCGCGCACGCGTGCACACACAACTGTTGATCGATCAGTTGTAGCTGCTGCAGTCGACACAGTGCGTCTCAATTGTCTATGCACACTAAATGAAAATGATTTACATTATTTACAGATTTGCATGCGAGTGTGTGCTGAAGCTGAGCTCACACTGTATAAATTGATTTATAGCCGCTCTTAATGATTGATGTAGTTGGATGCATACTTGTAGTGCGCACTGTGTGTGTGTGCGCCGTGCACCAGTTAATTGTTATTGCACATTACATTGCAAATCAATGCAATTAATAATGCATAACAACAAAGAATAATAACAAGTTGTGTGTATGTGTGACTGTATGTCTGTCTGTGTGTTTGTGTTATTAATAACAACAAATAACAATAAAAATAACAAACAGGCCATCGTTGTCGGCGACATCGTTGTAATTGAAGACAAACTACTTAACAGAGCCGCCAGATGTCGCTGCGTGTCTGTGTGTGTGGTGAGTATGGGAGAGACTGATCGAGAGTGTGTGTAGAGATGCAATTACCTGAAGTCAAGCTTAATGTTGAGAGAAACAAGAAATAGAAATTAACAAAAAAAAAAGAACAAAAAAAAAAAACAAACCAAAAGAAACGAAAAACAAAACGAAACGTGAAGCAGACACAACGCTCAATGCGCCAATACTACAAATTTTGCACTAAAACACGAAAAAGCAACGCGAAGCCAATCGCGCTGCGGCAACGCTTGGCTGCCAGGGAGGCAGCAGGCAGCGCTGCCTGTAACTGTAACTAACCGGCAAACCGTGCTTGTCGCTGTCGTCGTCGTCGTTTAGACAGAGGTCAAACAACAACAACAACATCAATAGGCAAAGCAAAAACAATGTTTGAAAAAATTATTTCAATTTTTTTTATAGTTTCTTGTTTTTTTTTCTTCCTATTTTGAAAACTACGCAAAAATCGAGTGGCGCGATTTTTCGCTTTGATTTTGATTGGCAACGCTTAGAATGCGGCAGCAGAGAGACGCCTGTGAGGGCAGAGCAGCAGCGTCTGAGCTTTTGGTGCAGCAGCAGCAGCGCAAAATGCACTTGATGCTTCTCTATCTCTCTCGCTCTCTGCACACGTGTGCGAGTGTGTGCAAACTAGTACACAATTGTCAGTTTGTGCAATGTTGGAAATGGAGGAAGGGTGTGGTGAATAAGGCAGGAAGAGAGGCAGGGTGGTAGGCAGAGCAGTGCGCAAGCTTGCTTTAACTGCTGATTCCAAGTGCAATTGAACAGTCACACACACATACATGAACACATACGTATGTCAGTGTGTACATATTTACTTTATTTAGATTACGACAACGTCGGCGAAATGCGTCATAAAAAAGATCTTGACCCGTGTTCGCGATAGGCGACGAAATGGAAGTGAAAAAAAAGTGGAAGATGGATGCTATCAGCAGCAGATGTTCCACATCAAAGTCCAACATGAATGTGGAATGTGTATGCGTGTGCGTGTATGTATGTGTGTATGTGTGTTAGTGTGGGCGTCTGTGCAATTTCAAGTCCTTTTAGCGGAGTTTTCAACTTTGCTTGGCAACTCGACTTGAAGCTTTCGCTTCCTCTCCCTCTCCCGCTCTCTCATGCGTTATCTCTGCATGTCTCTTCTAACCTAGTTTCTCTTTATACGCCAGCAGCGCTGCTTATCAAACACTGATCTGACGGCGTTGACGTCGACAGCGGCTTTGCTTTCTTCTTTCGCATATCACACGGCAAACGCGTGCCCAGTGTGACCACACCTCGCCTCGCACAACGCAATCAGTGTTTTTGTCATTTATTGTGGTTGTTGTTGTTGTTTGGAGATGTCAAGAGGCTTTTATCGACTCGTTAATTACAAAATGTATTTAAACGCGATTAGTTATCGACTCTCTCGAGTGAGTTATCAGTCATTGTGGGCAAGCAGCGCATTAACCCATTGAGGACGCCCCGTAATGCACGCGCCTTCCAACCAACACTGACTGATGATAATCGCGCAGTATATTCCCCCGCTCCCACCCCTCCACAGCCCTCACACGCACACACATACATACTTATCAAAAATATATTAATAAACATATGTAATTAAGTGCGAATGTGCACCAAAGAACCGACTGATAAGACAGTAAAAATATAACAGCAACAAATACAAAACAAAGAAATAAAAATACAACATACATCGAGAGAGAGAGAGAGAGAAAGAGAGGGGGAAAACTGGCCCCGATTAGCATTAATAATAACAACAGTTCTTTGAGCTCTCTACCCCCAATTTGGTCAAGTGCTGCTGCCGTTGCTTATCTACTACAAACATATTGTATGCCTCCCAATATATCGATAAATATCAAATTAATGCATTGTATTTCTATCCCTATAAAAGTTTAGTGCCAACTTTAGCAATGCGATTTCTCGCACTGATACACGAACCGGACATAATAACAAAACAAAGCCGGCTAAGATAACCGCAAATAATATATATATATATATGTATATATTATATAGGGTGTAATGCTGATAGATCGACGTACTCTCCCCTGCCTTGGAATTTGAACTAGACAAAAATTGTTTGCATATAATTAGGGGTATTTTTATTATTTATATGTAGAAATAATCCATTTAAAATGAACATGAACAATAAGAATGCTTTTTATACCCTTCGACCATTGAAAATGTTCAAAAGAGTGTATATTAACTTTGTGCAAATGTATATAACAGGCAAAAAGAGGCGTGACAGACCTCATAAAGCATATACATTCTTGCTCAGTAGACAAGTCAATTGAGCCATGTCTCTGTCTCTGTCTGTCTGTCTGTCTGTCTGTCTGTCTCTGTGAACACACATTTCTCAGCTATTATAAAAGCTAGAGTTACCAAATTTGGCAGTAAGATTCCTGTATGCTATACGCTGATTAAGCATATTTCAAATGTTGGGTGCCATGCCCACCACATCTACGTATCTTCGAAATTTCAATTCGATCGTACAATAAACACAGAAGTTATTCAAGAAAGTATGAGCATAAAATTGAAGTGCCTGTGTCAGCTAACAAGGGAAGCAGGCGAGCGTGAAGCGCCATCTGTCGACAATAATTTGGCAGCATGCACATGTTTGTATGAATTCAACATATTAAACTATAACCGACATATACATACATAGATCGAAGGGTATTCCACTGTCGTTTCATTTATATATAGAAATACCTCATTATAATGCACATGAACAATATGGTTGGTTGTTTTTTATTATCTCCTTTCATTAGAATATTCTTTTTTTATTATTTTCTTCTTAGTAACTGTAAAACTTAAGCAGAACAAAAAGCCCTAAGCCCCACATTATATATATATAATATATATATATATATAGATATTTTTAATCATATATAATGAAAGTTCAGTTGAACAAGTCTGAATCATTAAAGAAACACAAATACTGTTGATATGATAATGATAATGAACAATGATGATGGTCACACACATACAAAGCAAATGAGGGGGGGGGGGGGTAATGATGACGATGTTCATTGTACGAGCGGCCTTGATCTTGATCTTGAATTCGCCATGTACCGACTGCGACGGCGACGGCGACTGCGACTGCGAGTGTGTCTGTGTCTGTGTCGTCTTGCAGCCATAAAAGTAAATGCACCCTGACACTGAGCAATGCTCAATGTCTCGCCACACACACACACACACAGACACACACGTGCTTGGTAATCGACACAAGTGTCTTTCTGTCTGTGTCTCTCTCTCTCTCGCTCTCTCTGTGTGTGTGTGTGTGTGTGATCGTGTCTGCTGCTTATAATGTTATTATCAACATTGTTTGCATTACTTTCAGTTTCGTTGCCAGACAATGCACTTTTTGTCTACTTTATAAGGGCTTAAGTCCCTCCCCACCCAGTCTTATATACATACGTGCCAAGTGTTTTAACAGCACTGCACACTATATTGTCATCTCTTTCATGCCCATAGTGTGAGACATGACAACAACATGCCTGTTGGGGCTAACAACAGTTGAGCTTTCATAGCAAAAGAGAGGGAGGAACGGAGAGAGAGGGGCAGGGAGGAAGGTAGGGAGAGATAGAGCTAGATTTCAAAAGAGATTTCACTCGCATTTCAAAGTAGAACTTTCACCCACAAACCTCTTTTTTTTGCTGCACAGTCAGCAGAGTTTGGCAAAATTTCGCGGCGAATTCCAAATTTGCGAATATAAAAACCTCAAAGATCAACGAACAATTTTTAGCAAAGTGCAGCTAAACTTGAAAATAAACATACATACATATATATAAAGAATGCTACAACACAGAGAGAGAGAAGAAAGAGAACAGAGAGAGAGAGAAAGAGAGAGAGGGGGGCAGAAATGAACACCGCAGTCTCAAGGCCAAGATATATTGCTGGCATTCTTGATTTTTGTAGAATTGTTGAATTATTTCTTTCAGATTTATGTTCCGGTTGACGAGAGAGACGAGACGAGACACGGCAAATCGAAAGAAAGTACAATACACACACACACACACACCATGCTCATCTGGTCATGAATATCTCAACAAAACTAGCAACAACAACAATGAGAACAAGCACAAAACAAGTCACTGAGTAGAAGGCGGAAATTCACAAAAATAGCATAGAAATAATAGAAATATTCGAATTTATTCGTGATATACAAACAAAACAAAAGTGTCTTGATGATCATTAAGCCTAATGATGATGATTATGATAACACACAATGACGCGTAAACAAACTGACACATGTGTAACAACAACAACGACAACAACAACAACAACAACAACACCAATAACAATAGCAACAACGTCAGCAGTAGTCGCAACAACAACAAGTACAAGTGGAGTAATAATAATGGCAACAATTACATTAGTCAATGTATTACAATGTGGTCTCTGCCCATAAAAGTAAGCAGGGCAACGCAGCAGCGCCAACACTGAGACACACACACACAGGTGCACACACAGGCGCACACACAGAGACGCAGTGCAAGAGAGCTTAATCAATTGTGTAAATCAATAGGCAGACAACGATAAATGAATTGTTAACAAATGTCATTAAACTTTATACTAAACACGCGAATGTGTGTCACACGCAAAGAGAGTGAGCAAAGAGAGAGAAGAGAGCAAAGCCCTCTGTCAGCATAATATGTCGACCACACGCAGCAGCAGCAGCGGCGTCAGCAGAAACTAAGAAAGCTCAAGTGCAAGTTCATGTGTGTGGGCGTCTCTCTCTGTGTGTGTGTGTGTGTGCCTGATCTTTGCTGTGTATGTGTGTGTGTGTTTGTGTGTGAGTGTGCATTTTAAGTGTATTAAATACAGGGTGCTTGCTCCTGTGCGCGCACTCTCTTCGTCTATACATACATAGCAATGTGGTTGATGCCGGCATCGTCGTAGTTTGCCTCGTAGTCGCAGTCGCAGTTGCAGTCGCAGCAGCAGTTGCAGCAGCAGCGCTGCTACTGCCAAAGCATGTGGACATTGTTGCCGCCGCGCTTGTTGTTGTTGCTGTCTCACAGCACTGAGCCATTGCGGCAGCAGCGGCGCTGCGGCTGAGACAGAGGCAGAGGCAGAGAATGCAACGCGCGAGCCGCGGCGCACAACAGTTGCTGTTGTTCTTCTTCTCCTATTTTGTCTCTCTCTCTCTCTCTCTCTCTCTGTCTGTCTGTCTTTTGCTTTATTTCACACTGGCTGCAGTCGGTATTATATATGGTTATGTCTTGTTAATTCGATATATTGTTGTTGCACAGAAAAAAAAACGCATCAAAACAACAAGAAAACAAGACAAGCAATAAAATATATATATATATAGATATATATATATATATGAAAAAAAATATAACAGTTAACGAAAGTAACAACGAAATTTCAGATCAAACCGCCGCCGCGCGCAATGCGTTCCGCACACGTCGCTTGTCAAATTAAGAATGAGCAAAAAGCAAAAGCAGCGGCAACGGCAAAGCCAACGCCAGCAGCAGCAGCAGCAACAGCAGCAACAACAGCAACAACAGCAGAGGCAGCAGCAGCAGAAAACGGCACGCGAGCGATCGCTGCTGCGTCGCAAGCAGAGCGACGCCCCGCAGTGTTGCCAACTTTTGCTATTAAGCCATAAATGGGCAGAAAAAGGCTAAAACAGGTGGAAGTGGAATGAGCTTCAACAGTTGCTTTAGCTAAAAAAGAGTAACAAATAAAGCTAACTGCGACAGAACTGGCTGCTTACTGCGCTGTCGTTGGTTAGTGCGTATGGGGATTATGGAAACGGTAGCCGCGAGCAGAGACACAGGCAGCGCTGCCTCGTTACCGTTATGAGAAAGATAAGAATTGGCGCAACGCGTGGTCCCATGACAGAGAAACAATACTAATTCAAATTGTCCATTGCATTTGTAAGACACACACACAGGGGCACACACTAAGTCACATTTCTGTGTGTTAACCACAAAGCAAAGATTTGTATTTTGTGTGTTTTCTAATTAAATTAGCAACATTTTAATACGCACAGTGTGGCAACATTTGTTGTTATTTTAGTGAAATCAATTATGAGTAAGGAGTGCGATAAAGCAACACGCAAAAGAGCCATAGTAAATTTGACACTGTTTAATAAGCATAAGCCCACTGTGCCGCGTAAATTTCTCCAGCAGTCTATTTGTTTGTCAAATTACGCAAATCGATAATAAAAAAGAAATATTACTACATATAAGAAAAATGAGGGAAAACAAGGTGCGCAACAGAATCTAATGAAAAGTGCAAAGAGCGAAAACTTTGCTGTTCATGTTTTTTTTCGCACTCTCTCCCCACACTCCACTCCCCTTTGTTCGCTCTATCTATCTCTTTCTGTCGCATGCAGACATACTATTTATACCACAAAGAATGAGCAATAACAATGATAACATGTGTTGTGTGGCCAGACGATAGAAGAGAAAAACAATTTTGGCCTTGACAAAATTTGCAGATAGTCGTAGAAAGCAAAAGAGCTTTTAATCGCTCTTCCTTCCACGCTCCACACCCATCTCACACTCTTTACTTTTCTCTCTCTCTCTCTCCATTCTTTAACTATCGTACTCTTTTTCTTTGCACAGATAGTGTTAATCTTAATCATGCTCTCGATTTACGATTTGCCATCCGATTCCAGATAATTTAGAGCCTTTGACGTCACAGACACACACACAAAAGCACACTCAACATAGGGGGAAATCGATAAGCACGTTCGGCTGCTTAATAATTTATTTGTGAATGGAATGAGCGATTAATAAAAGCTGTATAAATTAAATTTCGATCACATTTATGTAGACAGAAGCCACGAGCTTTGGCAACAAATTGATTAGAAATTTTCCATACATTTAAATTATTTATTTATATGTATGTATTGTATTGTTTAACAGTGCTGGCATTGTTGGCTTGTAAAAGCGCGTGTGTTCCAACCCGGAAATTGACAAAGTTAGTTAGCTATTTTTATTTTTATTTTATTGCTGTTGTAATATTTTACCTTCGATTTTGATAGCAATGTTGTAATTCCCAACAAAAATCACAAATGCAGATACACACACACTTTATGTATGTATGTGTGTGTGTGTGTGTATGCACTTCTCTGTTTAGATTGATATTTATTACATTGTGAGAATTTTAGTACCATTGAATGCTCTCTCTTAAGTGCATCCTGGTGAATTTGAAAATGTTGTTGTTTCTTTTGCGCATATTCAGATGAAACACAAAACCGGCTATCACCCCCTGGTACCGGTTTATTAATTTCTACTTTTCTATATTTAGCACATATTGTTAAGCAACAAGCAGAGTAAACAAAACAGGTTTACATAGCTAAACAAAATAAAATATTCGAATTTCGTCGCATATCGCGCGCTCATGCTAAATTAACATTAACATTAGATTAACATTCGGTTAGTCCGCCCGCCCAAAATGCAACACTGTCAAAGCTCTCTCAATGTAAACTCGCTCTGCCAGCAACTTCAATGTGAGAGAGCGAGATAACGATTATCACACACCTCGTCGGCAAAGAGAGTTTTGCGCCGAGTGAAGGCGGAGAGAGCGAAAGAGCGCAGCGCACAAGACGAAATGTCAAAAACTTGTGTAAAATAGATTTTAATAAATGAACCCTGCAATATTATTGAGAGGGCACAATATACATACAAGCAATAGATAAGAAAATAGGCATAGGGCAGTAATGGGGGATGGATAATGGATAATGATGATAAGTTAATGAAATGAATCAAAAAAAAAGCAACAAAGCACCTTACTAACAACAACAGCAACGAAACGCAAGCACAAAACAAATCAACGATTAGTATACACGCACAACAACAACAACACACAGCAAGTGGGGATTGGAGCAAAAGCGAAAATAAAAACAAAAATAAAGAGCGGAGCACGAGGCAACTTTAGTACGTATTTTCTGCACTACAAGCCAGTGTGTGTGTGTGTGTGGGTGTGTGTGTTGTGTGTGTGCGAGTGCATTGCATAAAATACGCATGCACGCAGGTGTATGTGGGTGTTAGGAAAAACATAGCAAAATAAACAAACTCGATAGCAACTCTTACCTTTTGCTTTGCTTTCTTAACGTTCTTCCTTTATTTTTTTCTTTCTTAATTCTTCGTTTGCTTCTTCCGTATTCGTTCACACCGCGAAAAAGCTGTTGCTGTTTGGGTGCGAGTGTCAAAACTAAATGTGGCGGCGCGCTCTTGCTCGCTCTCACACTCACACACAGACAGACTGACACAGACACAGGCGCAGCAGCCACGCAGTGGGAGAGACGACGACGACGAAAAATGTTGTCCGTCCTTCGGTCACCTTTTTATGCTCACTTTGAGATTTTTGCAGTTTTGTTTTTTTTTTTTTTTTCTTTTTTACTTAATTTGGCTTTTGGTATTTTTTTTGCCAGTTTTCTTTGCACTTTTTCGTTGTTTTTTTCTATTTGTTTTTAATCAAAACGCGCTGTTGCTGCTGCTGCTGTTGCCTGCCGCTGGTGGTTTGGCCAACACTTTTTTGGTGAGTGTCTCTCTGTGTCTCTGATGAGAAGATATCGACTCAACACACACACACACACGTACGCAACTCACGACGACAAGGTGGAAGAAGAAGCAGCAGCAGCAGCAAGAAGTGCCGCCAATCGTTGCTTTGCTGATTTTCAAGCAACACAAAAACAACAACAAACGTGCGAGCAACAACATCAGTGGAGCACCCCACGAAGTAGGTTACACTTTTGTTGTGCTCGATAATTTGTCAATATATTTATTGGTGTTTATTAATTTACAACGTTTTTCTCTTACACGAACTTTCGGGGTTTTCACGAACTTTGCAACAAAATGCACTTAAACATATGACTGTTATTGTGCTGTTAAGAGCAACACCCAGTTAACAGTGCGCGCCGATGTCACTTATACAGAGACAGACAAGCAGGCGCACACACACTCACACATAGCCCTGATGACGATACGTGTGTGTGTGAGTGCGCGCCCATGCCCATGTATAGGTGTGATGTATATATGTATGCACATAGATTCTACACATACACAGCCTTATACAAACATTCGATTCCTTTGTAAATGGCTGTGTGCGTGACCTAACTTAAATTGAACTTATAAGCTAACAATGCATGTGCTCCCTTTTCTCATAGACTTTTCAGATTTGAGTAAGATATATATGTACTATATACTACTATATGTATGTATATTGGACACACTTACCCGCTCTCTCTTTATGCAAGTGCAACACGACGAACCCACAAGAGTGTCAACATGACGTGCTCCGACTTCGCTGCTCTCTCTTTGTCCCTCTCTTGTTGCAGTAGTGTTAGTGTTGCGCTGCTGTGTTATTGTTGTTGTCGGTGCTGACTTTCTGGCACTTGCTGTTTCGCTCGCACTTACTGACTGGTTGGTGGCACACAGCACGGAGAAGCGCCTCAGAAGCGAGAATTCTCAACACAAAAAAAAACGCAGGCTCACGAATACAACAAACTACAACACGTCGGACACATATATACATATATGTGTGTGTGTGCGATATACGAAAACCGAACGAGAAGAAAAATAAATGTAGCAAGTTGATTTTTCAACACGAGCGCGCAACTTGCTCCTAGCAAAACACACAATTGCAATACGAACGAAGCGAGCCGTGGGCGGCGAAGCAGGAGGAGGCACAACACACACAATTGAGATATCTCTCTCTCTCTCGCTCCCCCTCTCTCTCTCGTAACTCAGCCAAGAGCAGCAGTAGAATGGCTTGCAAATTTTTTGTTCTTTATGTTATTGTTGTTGTATTTGTTGTTGGTTGCGCTATAACTGTACTTGTGTGCTTGTCGGTCAATTTGAATTTGTTTTTGCTTCTTTTTAAGACTGTATTTGTATTTAAAGTTCAAACGAAACACTGCGCTATGTGCAGCACACACCGACGGCGACGACACAGACACAACACACTCATACACGCGCACGCAGCACACACACACACAGAGAGAGAGAAAGAGGAAAGTAAAAAGTTTTTCTTATTTGAATCAATTGGATGATGATAACTTCAACGCGATTTTCATTTGAACCGTTTCATTTATATAGAGCTTTGCTGATTCTTTAGCGTCCCCTTTCGCATGGGGTTTATTTGTTGCAATTCGACGATCAAATTACAAAATTACGACAAAAAAAATAGTAAGATTACTTGTTCGGTGATTTATGTGAACGAAACTTGTTCAGCTGAGCAACTTGTTCATTGGTTCATTCGAGTTCAGCTATCAAAGCTGCTGCTGCAGCTGCGTTTACAGAACTTAATGCTGTTCTGTTCTGTTTTGGATTCTGTTAGTATTGACGGTCTGCGAAATTCAAATTGGAACTATTGTTATTCTTTTCAATTGAAAT
Source organism: Zaprionus lachaisei (assembly GCA_018901815.1). NCBI lineage: Eukaryota > Metazoa > Arthropoda > Insecta > Diptera > Drosophilidae > Zaprionus > Zaprionus lachaisei. The sequence continues at coordinate 163,706 of JAEIFI010000357.1, forward strand.
GAACCAGTTGGATGCAGTAATCAGTTGACAGCTGTTCTTAACATTTTTAAATTAACCTAAAACTATAAATTGTAATAAAAGCTTTCGATTTCATTGACGTAATTGGTATATTTTTGATCACAGTTGAAAATATCTGCAGTGCTGTACAATATAAATTGAACTAGAATTGCGGGATGATGAATAAGATTGATATGTTACTGAACACTGCAAATTGCAGTTAACGCAAATTTGACTCGCATGAAGTGAGCTGCAGACCAACTTATTGCAACATTCGGTCACACTGAAAACGGCACGTCATTAGTTTAATTTGTTGTTATTTTGGTCACAGTTTTGCATAAATATGGTATGTTCTTGATTTATAGAATGAATACGAAACATTCATTGAGCTCTTCTCTCTCCTTATAGAGTGCACTCTTCAACTTTCAAAGTCTGCTGTCGGTGATTCTCCTGCTGATATGCACCTGCGCATACCTACGCTCGCTCTTCCCGAGCATCATTGATCGCAATAAGACGGGGTGAGCAATAAATAAATGCAAATTTAATGAATATTATTAAGTTTTATTTGCATTCTTTGCAGTTTGTTGGGCACATTCTGGAAACTGGCACGCATTGGTGAACGCAAATCGCCTTGGGTCGGTGCAGCCTGCTTGATAATGGCATTTACAGTCTTGTTTTGGACGTAAACTCAGTGGAAATTCTGGACATCAAATAGTTTATAAGTTCAGCTAGTGTGATAATCGTGTGTATGTTTTATTTTTTTTAATCAAAACGTTTGCATTGCGCACAAGCTGCAAAGTCAGTTGCATATCTTTTTATTGCATTCTTTATTTGTTGTTTACCTGCCCCTCTGAGCAGTGTGACCAGATGTGGCTATATAATAAATACCATTCTTCAATTAGCCGGCGCACCAAAGTGCAGTGAGAATTTCAATGTCGCATTTGAATTGGAAATGAAATAAAATATGACCACGGCAGCCACACAGGACGCACTGCGTCTCTATGTTGCTCAGAGCAGGGAGCGTCTACAGCAGCTGCTTCAACGGCTGCAATGGACCGAGCAGGGTGTGCGCCAGGCAAGGATAACAACAACAATAACAAATTTATCGATTGCAAACTGAGTTTAACAATTCTTACACCCCCCGCAGCTGCATCGCCCACTGCAGCAGGAGCAGGTCCCACAAGAGGAAGTCCCGCCCACTGTCGAGCCACTGCCACCCAGTTGCTTTGACTCCCCCGGAACAGTGTGCAGCTGACGCCGGCATTGCAGCAACAACTGCTGGGCAAACTCCCAATAACAAAAACAGTAGAAACATTTGATGATCTGCAGTCAGGATACAGTGCAGCCGAGAAGCTGCTTCTCTACGAATATGTGCTGCAGTGCACGCCACCGCAGCGCGTCAGCTTTGTGGAGAATGCCAACTTTGCAGAGCTGGTGGCCAGCACCAAGAGGGAGCACAAGAAGCAGCGACGCTATCGCAAGAGCAAACTGACGCTGCAGGAGGAGATGCAACAGCTGATCGAGCTGCAGATGCAGGCGCTGCACAAGCAGTGGCGGTCACGACAAGAGTCGCGTGCGCCCAGAAGACGCACCCGTTCCCGCTCAGATTCGCCCTGCGCCTCCGCTCGCTACCGCGGCCACTCGCACAGAAGCCACAAGCGCAGAAGTAGAAGCAGAAGTCGCAGTCGGCAGCGGCACAGAGCAGATTGCAGAAAGCGATCGCACTCCCGCTCCCATTTTCGCAGATTCCATCGCAACTAACTGTTCTTTTTCTATTTTTAATTGTGGCACAAAAAAAAAAGTTTTAAAATTATTTTATAACGATCTTATTGTTGTTGTTGTTGCCATTGCTGCTGTCCCGCTTCACTTGGTGGAGACGCGCGTGCGCTTGTTCCATGAAAAATTGATGCCGTAGTTCTTGACGCGAGACTTCTGTGGCTTCAGCTCTCCGTCGACATACCAGCGCCAGCCGTTGCGCTCGCAGTAGGTGATGGCGTCCTCCTTGGAGCCGAATTGCACGTTCAAGTTGGACAATGGATCTCCACTGAAAGAAGAGGCAGCAACAGCAGCAGAGAGTTAGAAGGAGGCACCAATTGTGGCAATCAGTCTTTACTCACGTGGATGCCCAGCCCATTAGGGGATTCTCCCAGCGCTCACGATTATCGAATTCGATTTGCCATGTGTTGATGTTGTCGGTGCCACTTTGCATGGCATTCTTGGGCGGCACATGTATGCGCACGCGACGCTCCTTTAGCTGCTCCTCCGGTACGCCGGATAGGGGGCTGACATTGACTGCAACTGGCACCGTTATCTTGCCGCTCAACTTGTTGCGCTGCTCCACTTCTTCGGGCCGGGCCAGAGCTGTGCTCGGATCCAGTGGGGCAATGTCCGAGGATGCCCAGCGTGCTGCCGTGCTGGGAAGAGGGGGAAAGAAATCAATTGAAACACACACTGCCCGTGCTGCTGTTGCTGCAGCTATACATACTACTGCATGACGGGCGCAGCACGGCGCAGCAACACCTGACGAATTAGTGACATATTCCTTGCACAATGAACTGCAATCACAATAAAAAAAAATTACGTAAAATTTCGGGACTCAAGCGTAGGCAAAGTTGTTGTTCACAGCTGTTCGGCTGAGGGCTGACAGTAAGCTGGCTGCTATAATTTCAATGTTGCCAGATTGCCGTAAGCAAAACAGTTTTAAGTAGATGCAGAATAATGATAATATAAGCCACTTTAAGAGCACAGAGAGGCCTATAAATAAATCCACGTTATTATATTAATATTTTAAGCTGCACAACAAAGTAAAAACTGGCCAATGTTGGTAAATGCTAGTTGGCATTGTTTTGTTTGGTCAAAGATGGCAACGCTGCCCGGCACACACGTCAGCTGTTTGCTGCCATTTTTCATTTCGTTAGCTTTCGACATCCTCGACAGTATTTTGTTTGGTATTATGCCTGGTTAAAATACGTGCATTTAGTTAGGAGAATTTAGATTGCAGTCACGCTGCATACAAACAAGTCTCGAATTTTCTCTGTAAAATTTTGAGAAGCAGCAACAGCAGCAGCCGCCGCAGCGCAGCAGCAGCAGTAGAGCAGAGCAGTAGCAAAAGCAACAGCCAAGGCGAAAAAACCGCAGAACTGGCAGCTTAGTGTTAGTGTTGTTGTCGTGGGACAATTAGAGTTGTTGCGAAAGACGTGGCAAGGACGCGGACTAAGAACAACTAGTTTCAAGTGAAGCAACACAACAATAAAAAGTTCAACAACACAAACAATGGGAGTACCAAAGTTTTTCCGTTATATTAGCGAGCGCTATCCGTGTCTCAGCGAATTGGCGCGTGAGCATAGTGTAAGTATGCGTCTCTCTGTGTGCCTGTGTATGTGTTCCAGTGTGTCCCAGTGTGTGTGTGTGTGTTTGCGTGGGCTTGTGTTTGTGTGTACCTGTGCGCGCGCCAGCCTGCCTGCGTATGTGTGGGTAGAGGGGGGCGTCGCTCCTTGTAAGTTTGCATACTCAAAATTCAATTTCTTTCGCTCCTTTCTCTCTCCCTCTCTCTCTTTCTTCTCGTTTGCAGATTCCAGAATTCGATAATCTTTATCTGGACATGAACGGCATCGTTCACAATTGCTCGCATCCCGATGATACCAACATTCATTTTCATCTGGAGGAGTCACAAATTTTCCAGGACATTTTCAATTACATTGACAAGCTCTTCTACCTGATCAAGCCACAGAAGTTATTCTTTCTGGCGGTAGATGGCGTTGCACCACGTGCCAAAATGAATCAACAGCGCAGTCGACGCTTTCGTTCCGCCCGCGAAGCCGAGCAACTGGAGGCCAAAGCCATGCAACGTGGCGAAAGGCGGGAGCATGAGAGATTCGATTCAAATTGCATTACACCAGGTACAGAGTTCATGGAACGCCTGCAGAAGGGTTTACGTGCATTCCTGCGCACAAAGATCACCACAGATCCGTTGTGGCAAAAGTGTCGCATCATACTCAGTGGCCAAGAGACACCAGGCGAGGGTGAGCACAAGATAATGGACTATATAAGGTATATGAAGGCACAATCGAATTTCGATCCAAATACACGACATTGTCTCTATGGCCTGGATGCGGATCTCATTATACTGGGACTCTGCACACACGAGCTGCACTTTGTGGTGCTGCGCGAGGAGGTGAAGTTCGGGAAGAATGTTAAGCGCACTGCCATCGAGGAGACACGTTTCTTTTTACTGCACTTGGGATTGTTGCGCGAATATCTGGAGCTAGAGTTCCATCAATTGTCGACGCCTGAAAAGAAATTGGATGTGGCACAATTGATTGACGATTGGGTACTCATGGGTTTCTTGGTGGGCAATGACTTTGTGCCCCATCTACCCTGCCTGCACATCTCGTCGAATGCGCTGCCCTTGCTGTACAAGACCTATATAAGGATATACGCGCAGCTGGGTGGGAATATCAATGAGCATGGCAAATTGAATCTGGAGAGACTGGAGATGTTCATGAAGGCGTTGAGCGAAATTGAGTTGCAACTGTTTGAGGAACATAGCGATGATTTGAAGTATATCAATGGCAAGACGGAGGCATTTGATGTGGATGTGCAGGAGATCAAGAATGGCACCTCCGATAGCTTCAATAGCGACCTGGCTGCGCTCATTGACAACAGTCTCAAGGTGGGTACGCAGCAGCAGCAGCAGCAGCAGTAGGGGTATTCCCCTTTTTTCCTCCATTTCTCTTACTCTATAAATAGTTGCACCTCGCTCTGCTTGTCTACTGCATACCCTGCAGTCTTTTGTCTCGTGCATAACTGACCTAGGAAACAAGCAAACCCACAAGGTAGCGCAGCACAGCAAAGCTTTAAAGCTTTTCTTTGTGCGCAGCTTTTAACTGTATTTCGTTATAGCGCGCAAAGTGGATTGATAAGCGCTTTGATTGATGACTACACACGGTGCGGGGTGTACTAAGTATAGCCGAGGTATATGCGAAGTAGAGGGGGCAGAGACATTGTTTATTGTCACTCAGTGAAATGCGATTGCAACTATTTGTTTATTTATAAACAAATTCTGTTGAATACAATACGTTACGATTTGTGTGACAATTTCCCTTGGGCATGCCAGACTGCGGGGAATACTTGATGACTCAACTTTGCCAGCAGTTTGTTTAGGAATGCTTCTTAAAACACACTTTCCATTTCAATTTTATCTCACTTGAATATAGAGCTAGAAATGCTTCTTCTTGTTATAAGTTTCTGCAAAGAAAACATATCCCAAAACATACATATATCTTTTCATTAGCAAGTTTACTTCTTGAAGCCTCCTTTTAGATTTTCTTATATATTAGCAAATATAAGCATATTGCAGAGGCATCGCTTCTTTATCAAGGATTCTTCTTGAAGCCCCCTTTGCAAAAAACATATCCAAAAACTCAAAAATTATACGTCTATCTCAAAGGAATCTCTTCAATATTCTTCTTTCTGCTTTAAGATTCTTTTCTACTATATTAGCAAAGTTTAGCATATTGCAGCGGCATCTCTTCATTATCAAGGTTTCTTCCTCAAGACTCCTTTGCCACATTAAGATTATATATATCTAAAAGCCAAAATGAAACGTTTATCTCAGAGGAATCTCTTAAGTATTCTTCCTGAAGCTTTCTTGGATCAAAAAAAGCCTAGACAAATAGGAAATTAAAAGTATTCTAAAGAATTGAGCTTAGTTCTGTAATTGTTTAAGCTAAAACTGTTTTCTGCTCTTATTTCTAACATACATATATCAACTGAAGAACACAATGAAAACCTTTGCTCAATGGGGCAATCTTAAGAAATCATAGGTTATCATTATCATCCTATGATTTCTTAAGATTTCCTTACCATATAATAGGTATATATATCAATTATATTATAGAATAACATAGCAGACAAAGCAGAGAAATATCTTTATTATTTCTACAACTCTGTTAAGAACTCTAAGACTGCCTAACAATTATGATATAGTGCAGGAATACTTCTTGAAAAACCAACTTTCACTTGAAGATTTAACTTAAAATGATCAAAGATTAACAGAAGAAGCTCAGACTAAAAGGAAACTCGCAGGAAAATGATTAGATTAGAGGATTCTGTAAAGAATTTAGCTTAGTTTTGCAACTGTACAAGACTAGGGGGAGAATTCTAAAGAATTTACTTTGTTTTGCACTTCTACAAGTCAAACATTCCTTTACTTATATTAGCTTTAGCATTTCTATCGTGTATTTATATGAAAACCATAAAGAAAAGGAAAATACTTGAGAAAACAAGTCAGTTTTAAGTAGATTAACATATCTCCATCTATATTAACTCTCTGTAACAATTTGCTATGTATATCTATATAGATTTATACATATAATATATAATATACAATATGTATAAATCAAAAACTTGGATCAAACTTCCTCAATCTACTGCAACTTTCGCTCCTTCCTCAACTCCCCATTCTTCCTCAACTTTGACTCCTTCCTCAACCTTTCTCAGCTCTCCCTCCCTTCTCAATCTACCTCAACTCTCTCTCTATCTCTCTACCCTCCTTTCTTGCTACAACACTCTATATACCTTTATCTCTCTCAACCTTCTTCAACTCTACCTAAACTGCCTCTTTCGCTCTTTCCCTTCCTTGTTACAACTTTGTATATACCTATATCTTTCTCAACTCTGCCTCAGCCTTCCTCATTCTACTTGAACTTTCACTCCATCCTCAACCTTTCTCAACTCTCCCTCCTTCCCTAATCTAACTCGCCTCTCTCTACCTTCCTATCTTGCTACAACTTTCTATATACCTATATCTTTCTTAACCTTCCTCAACTCTGCCTCAACATTCCTCAATCTACGGCAACTTTCCCTCCTTGCTACCATCTCCCTCCTTCCTCAAGTCTCCCTACTTCCTTAACCTGCTTCAACTCTTTCTCTCTACCTTACTATCTCGCTATATCTTTCTTAACCTTCCTCAATATACCTCAACCTTCCTCAATTCCCTCTTTCTCTCTCTCGCCCTCCCTCGCTACAACTTTCTAATGAACTCTTTTCCTTCTACCTCCTCTTAGCTCTACGAGGACGACGAGGTGGATCTGGATGATGAGGAGGCGGCATTAAAGAACGAGTTCCAGAACTATAAGCGCAACTATTATCGCAACAAGTTCAAGAACGAGATGCGTGGCGATCTCATCGAGGAGCTGAGCTATCACTATGTGACCGCACTCCAATGGGTCCTTGACTATTATTATCGTGGCGTGCAGTCGTGGGATTGGTATTATCCCTATCATTATTCGCCTTTCATTAGCGATCTGACCAACATCAAGGATATCAAAGTGCAGTTTCAATTGGGTGAACCATTTCTGCCCTTTCAGCAGGTGAGTGCACTGAGATTGGGGATAACAAAGAGAACTTTAGAGTTAACTTGCCACATTCCTTTCCAGCTGCTGGCTGTGCTACCTGCGGCCAGTTCAAGCCTCCTGCCCGAGGCCTATCACGCACTCATGCTCAACGACAGCAGTCCCCTGGCTGAGTTCTATCCAACGGAATTCGAGAGTGATCTCAATGGCAAGAAACATGATTGGGAGGCCGTTGTGCTGATTCCCTTCATCGATGAGCGTCGCTTGTTGGATGCCATGCACGCCTGCGAGTCCCTGCTCACTCCGGCGGAACACAAGCGCAATAAACATGGTCCAATGTATCAATATGATCACAATGTCAAGTCACAAGGGTCGATGCCAGCACTGCCTCCGCTCAAGGCACTGCAGCATGTCTTCTGCACCGAATTGGCGCGTTGGTCTGAGGAATTGATACTCAATTTGCCGCACACCGTGTGCGTGGAGTTGCCCAATGCGGCCAGGCATGTATTCTTTCCAGGCTTTCCCACCATGAAGCATCTGCCCTTCGAGGTAAGTCACTGCATTGCCTTGCTCTTGCTGCTCGCCAATCTCATTGCAATCTCTATGCATTCATAGTTTGAAATGCGTCACGAACGTATCAAAGTATTCGAGCAACAAAGTCGCAATCAGAGCGTTCTGCTGCTGCCCAAGCCACGTGAACTGGAGGACACACTGGAGGCTGTGGCTGCCGCCTATTTGGGGCAAGTCATCTACATTGGTTGGCCGCATCTGATCAAGGCAAAGGTGGACAGCGTGGCCACCATGGAACAGATAGTCGATCAATCTGGTGTGCGTGCCAACGATGCGCGACGCTTTGAGATTGATGTGAAGGCGCTGGAGGAACAGTAAGAGTGTGCCCAGTGTGCCCAGTGTGCCTGCAATGCTGCACTTGCTCATGCTCTACTTCTTCTTCCCTTCATCCATTCTTCCACTCTTTAGCTTCGTCTCTCGCATGGGCATACGCTTTGCCAACTACGATGTCGTTGTCTATATACGCACCTATGCAGGCAGCTCGGTGGAGTTCGGGCAACAGGGCAGCGTGTATATGAAGGACTCGTGGAACAGTCAGGTGACTGCGTATCCGGCACAGGGTGTTGTGGCCGATATACAAGTGCGTGAGAATATGCGTGAACAGTTTAGAAAGATCGAGGAACTCTTTCCCGTCGGCAGCTGTGTCTTCTTCATTGGCAATCCGTACTTTGGCAGCGAGGGCACTGTGCTGGATCCATTGCTGGTCTACAGCTGTGGCAGGGTGCAGGGTAAGTGGAGTTAAAGTCTGCTGCTTGCCACGTACTCTACTAAACTGCTCCTCCCTTCTCTTTTAGTCAGCATACGCGTTGGCCCTCAGCCCGATTTATCTGCAGCTCGTCAGGTGCAGGAGCAGCGGGATAGGGATTATATGAA